>JAULKM010077495.1:0-11711 GCA_032355605.1 Rubia tinctorum
TAGAATTTTATAACTATTATTTTGTATAAATTATGAAACAGTTATATTTATTAATAAATTTTAATTTATAAGAAAAAAATTGTTTTGATAATATTCTATCCATGTACTACTCGAAAAAATTGTAATATTATTTTTTCATAAATGTCATCCATGTGTGGCGGCGCGTGTAATCCGCGTGTGGCGTGTATAATCCATGTGTGGTGGCGCGTGCGCGTGTAATGTGTAATTCGCGTGTGGCACATGTAATTCGCGTGTGGCACATGTAATCCACGTGTGACGCGTGTAATCCATGTGTGGCACCAATCATGTCTTTTTCGATCCATGTACTACTAATATTATTTTTTTCATAAATGTTATCCAAACGTGGCCGCGTGTGGCGCGTGTAATCCGCATGTGGCGTGTATAATTCATGTGTGGTGGCGCGTGCGCGTGTAATTCGCGTGTGGCACATGTAATCCACGTGTGCCGCGTGTAATCCACGTGTGGCACCAATCATGTCTTTTTCGATCCATGTACTACTAATATTATTTTTTCATAAATGTTATCCACTGTGGCGCATGTAATCCGCGTGTGGCGCGTATAATTCATGTGTGGTGGAGCGTGTAATCCGCGTGTAATCCACGTGTGGCACCAATCATGTCTTTTTCGATTCATGTGAAAAAATTGTAATATTATTGTTTCATAAATGTTATCCACGTGTGGCACCAATCATGTCTTTTTCTCAATTCAAATCCAAAATTTAAAAAAATTAAAACATTATAGAGTGCGCATTCAGCGAATGCGCTCTCACTCTTTTTCCACTAAATTGCCATCGAAAAATAATATTTAAAAAATTAAAATATACTAGAGGGCGCATTTGCTCCCATTTTTTTTCCATCCTATCCGTCACTTAAAATTTTGCTTTTAAGGCACGAGTAGTTGAACGACCTTATCTCCATGCCTTTTATCACACGATTGTTGCCCATCATTGAACGTTTAGCTGCCTTAAGAGTTGCACTAGCGCCACCTAGTTTGTGTTTCCTTTCCAGTTTGAGGGCACTCTTGGATGGCATTATAAATCTTGTCTACTTTTGTTTTTTTAGTAATAAAAAATCTTAGAAATAAAGGGATTGTAAATGGATGCAATGGTTAAGTTAAAAATCCCACTACTACAAATTAGAGCTTTGTAACACTTTCTTTTCAATACTTATTAAAAATGTTACAGTAGATTATAAAGTGTTATTTAAACCTTTGAAAAATGTTACATAGTGAAAAATGCTACCTAAAATTTTGAAAGTGTTACATTAGATCTAATGTAATATCACCTAAGGTAATACTTGTAAAAATGTTACAATAGGTTCAAAGTGTTACCATAGCACTTAAAGTAACACTTTTACAAATATTACCTTAGACGATGTTACATTAGACCTAACGTAACACTTTTTAAAATTTAGGTAACACTTTTCAAAATTTATGTAGCACTTCTCAATAGTATAAGTAACACTTTATAAGCTATTGTAACATTTTAAATAAGTGTTGCAAGAAAAGTGTTATATTAGTTTTAGTTTGTAGCAGTGACATGTTCAACAACCTGTAACATTAATTGGACAACTATTATGCAAGTTGACGTATGAATTATGTGTTTCCAAATTATATATTCATATATCTATTTATAAATAGATACATATATTTGTTCAAAATATTTAAAAACACAAACCACTAATGATCGAAGAGTTTAATGACTTAAATTAGTAGACTACTAGCTAGTTACATGTATAAAAAAACTTAAAAAATAACTCTGTATAATTTATGCATGAATGTGACCCACGGATATTGAAGAGTTGATTTATATATATTTATAAATAATTAAGGTAATCATTAAATTTTAAAAAATAACTTATAAATCAACTTTGTACAATATTTGCATGAATGTGAACCCCATACTTTAATGACCTAAAAAGTAATATTTAATTTTGTTCTACTTTGTTTTATGTTTTTCAAAGCCTTATTTTAGGGTTTTACTTTACCTGTGCGTGCTGCAAGTGACAAATAGAGAACTCACCGAATTTGCCCTATATAGTTGCCGTCCTCGCACACGTCAACCAAGTTGTAGGACAGACAGAAAAAAATCAACATATGCAGATCTCGTTGATTTTTAGATATTTTCTGTATGGTTTTGTTGGGCCAAATCTTGGCGGGTTTTTGATTCTCTAACATCTATTGTGACTGTTTTTATTCGGAGGATTTGCTTCTGCGAGCTAGGGTTTTCGCGTGGCTGCAAAGGGAAAGATCTTGACCAAGCATGCAGGTGGGTATGTGGATGAAACTGCATTAATTGGAGGCCCTGCAGAAGAAGGCCACTGCTGCTTCTTTGGTGGGGATGTGTACTTTTCCCAGAGGTTCGAGTTTTGCAGAAATAGTGGTGAGCTTTCCCCCTTTTTGTTTGGTGATAATTAGTTTTGAAATAGCTTTTGTGTTTGATAATTTAAGTTGATGTTAGGCAATTCTGAAATTTAATTTTGATTTCATTTTTTGAGTGCACCTCTAAATATTAGAGCAACAATAAGGTTTAGCCTTGTAAACCCCAACATTTTCCCAAGCTCATTGGTGAAACTGTGTAAGGACAGTAAACTATCCCTCCACGCTTTGGTGCAAAGAGTAGGACGATTAATTTTCCAATGATGATATCTATATACACACATATATACATATATGAATTTTCTTTCCAAACTTTAAGATTAATTTTTCAGCACTTCGAATAAAGTTTTTTAATATTTGCAGGTGTCCATTTTGTTCTAAAAAGGATTATGTGCAATTATCGTGCATGTCTTAATCTTATTTTACGTTGTAAACTTACCTCATAAAACCACCGTAAAATTTCCGTCGCCACGGCCAAAAATGAAAATGCTTAAACACCTTCAGATTTCCATTTCTCACATATTTGTATCCTGATGATAGTAACTAGATGCGCCATATATTGTCCTGTAAGTTACTAGCTAGTACTGATGAAATTGCTGGAAGTGAAACTGGCTTTGATATTTTATTGAGGACCAACATTGATCAAAATTTTGAAGAGCTTGGTCTTACTACAAGATTACCTACTGATGGGTAGCAGAAGGAGGCTATTGCAACCAGGGAAAGGAAAAAAAATCGAAATGTAATGGGTATGGGAAGAGCTTGAAGTCTATCATAGAAGTGGAATGACTTGATAAATATGCCAGCGTTCGGGAATGGTTTGATAACAGCCAGACTAATACAAACTATGGTTGATGCAACACTTTTCTTGAAACACTTAATAAAAAGATTACAGAGGGACGATACCGATTTCGTTGATCATATACATGAATTTAGTTCGAATTTTTATGATTACTTTTTCAGCACTTTGAATAAGGTTTTTCGATTTTCAAAGATATCCATTTTGAATTTAGTTTATGTCTGGAAAAAAAGACGTGCAATCACAATGCAACATGTAAAATTACTGTGCAAGTCTGAAACTTCTTTTACGCTATAACTCTCACCTACCTAAAAAGCACCCTAAATATACATAAATTTAGGAAAATGGGAAGAGATATCTCCTCAGTAGGCACAACACGACCATTGTTTACTTAAAACAATCAATTCAAATCTAGCTGCATATTACACTCATGTTGAAAAAGGAGAGAAGATATGAACTGCGGAATGTTTAACTCAGTTCTTATATTTTAGTTATTACTAGTGGCTTAAATGAGTATGAGTTATGCTTTTGTTTTCATAGATTGCATCTGTGTCATGTCTTGCTTGCAATCCATGCTAATATTAAGAATTTTAAAGCCTTCGTTTTTTGCTGAGTAGTAAGTTTTTTGTCTCAGGTGTTAGAATAAATAAATTAGATGATTAAATTTGATTTTATCTTGTTGACTAGTTTAGATTTATATTAGAACTACTCTACCTTTATGATTTGTACTCTCTATTTATTCTCTTCATGATTAATAATAATCATTACGAGAAATCACTCTTCCATTGTATCAGAGCAAGGACCTTGGGGCTCTTCATTACTTTCTTGGCCTTGAAGTTTTGCCTACTACATTCGGTTTACTTCTTGGTTAGGCAAAGTATGCTCGGGCCATTCTGACTTGTGCAGGGATGTTCGATGCCTCACCAGTCTCTAAACCCTTTGTGCCAGGTTTTCATCTGCACAGTTCTACTTGTCCTCCGTTCCGGAATCTGACTTTGTATCGTTCATTGGTTGGAGCTCTTCGGTACTTGACCAACACTCGTCCAGACTTGGCCCTCTCGGTCAACACAGTTAGTCAGTATCTTCAGGACCCCAGAGATGATCATTTTACGGCAGTTACGCGGATTCTGTGCTATGTTTGAGGTACTCTTCATTTTGGTCTCACATTTGGTTCTGCTAGTTCTCCTGTGGTATTGGGGTATTTTGATACTAATTGGGCTTTCTATCTGGAGACTCGTCAATCAACTTATGAATATGGTGTCTTTCTTGGTGGGAATCTTGTTTCCTGGAGTGCCAAGAAACTGCCCATAGTTTCTCATTTCAGCACTGAATCTGAGTACCGGGCTCTAGCCAACACTGCTTTAGAGGTTGTTTGGCTCACTCACTTGCTTCGTGATCTTCAATTTCCGCTGTTCGGCCCTCCGTTGCTGTTATATGACAACAATAGCGCTATCGTCTTGGCTCAGAATTCGGTGGCTCACAAGCGGGCGAAGCACATCGACATCGACTATCACTTTGTACAGGAGTTGGTCGCCACCGCCAAGTTTCGAGTTGCTCACGTACCCACTTCTCTTCAGATAGCTGACATCTTCAGCAAGGGGTTATCTCGTCCGTTGTTAGAGTTTTTAAGATCCAAGCTGTGCAGTCGTCCATTTTGTGCTAAAAAAGATTATGTGCAATTATCGTGCATGTCTTAATCTTATTTTATGTTGTAAACTCCACCTACTAAAAGCCGCTGTAAAAGTTCCGTCACCACATCCAAAAATGAAAATGATTAAACACCTTCAGATTTTCGTTCCTCACAGATTTGTAACCTGATGATAGTAAATCAGTTAGATGATTAGATTAGATTTTATCTTGTTGACATGTTTAGAGTTTTGTTTGGACTAGTTAAGAGTTATGTTAGGACTAGTCTATCTTTATGTTTTCTACTCTCTATTTATTTTCTTCATTATCAATAATAATCATGACGGGAAATCACTCTTTCACGCCTAACAACCTTTTTCGTTTGGTTTACTTTTGATGTTTTTTTTGGTTTTTACGGTACTAGATAAGCATGAAAAGTGTTTTTTTGGTTTTTACGGTACTAGATAAGCATGAAAAGTGTGGTAAAATAGGTAATAGGTGAAAATAGATTTAACTGAAAAGTGTGCAGATTTGAAGATCACTACTTTTAGTTTAATATGTGCCGATTCACAAAAGAAAGTGTGGAAAGACTAAAATGGTTGGCAAACAAGAGATACAAAACACAGCACATCATTTGCCATTGACAGAAAAATTGAGGCATTAAATAATTAAAGTCCGTTAACGTTTGAAGCAACTGCAGTGCATAAATATTGAATTATGTTATTACAGTAAGGATCTCATTTTCAGGCACAACTGTGGCACTGCCGCCATTTACAACTTCCGTTTCAGTTAAATATGGATCCGAACGCGTTTATGTACATGTTCACCCCATGCCGAGCTCCAGGACGGCGGTGGAGGATACCGGCTGGCCGAAGAAATTCCCGGCGAGTGCCCACAAGCGGTAGAGTTTTCCTTCAGCCTTATGTTCTCCATTCGCATTTAACCACATTTAATTCTGCATTATCATATTAGCCTCTGTGATAATGGGTGAAAACAGATTTCAAATCCAAAATAAAGAAGATAAACAAATAGGAAAGTAGGAAAATGGGTAAAAACAGATTTCAAATCAAAAAATAAAGAAGAGAAAAACGAGATGGGGCAAACACACACAATCTCTTGTATGTTGAAAATAATTTAAAGCATAACCTCATAAACTACCATTCCAGCACTACTTCCGCACAACATCAATGACATGAAGACGACAAAAAAAAAAAAAAAATCAAAACAACAAATAATTTAATATTCATGAAACCCAGCTAAGAACTAAAAAAACACTCTAAAAACTAGAGATGTTTGTTCGCGTTTAGAAATTAAGATTAAGAATGCATGAATTACAATAAAGATGACGTGCAATTACAATGAAGCATGCCATTATCGTGCATGTCTAAAAATTCTTCTACGCTCACTAAAAAAATCCTGTTGTGACATTTTTTTAACATCCATGACGCTCAAAAGTGTCGATAAAATTATTAGTGACGCCCTGTGAAGTGTTTCTATTTAGCGTGTCACTAAAATATCGTGACGTTTTGAAATATATTTAATTAAGAAATTTTTACTCATAATTACCTTACATTTGATTTTTCATTATTTTCTAATATTTACTCTTATATAAATTTTGTTGTTGTTCAATAACTTCTTAATTATTCAAATCTTCTTGATCAGCTAATTAAACTTTAGTTTTATTTTTTCATGTTTATCGACATCACCCACACAATGCACAAAAAAGTGTAATGTCGATCATACAACTATTGTGCAAGTTAATGTATGGATTACCCACTGGATTATTATATATTAATTTACTTTTAAATATATACACGTGTGTGTATATTAATCAAATGAGACAATAAACAATTAAAATCCATCAACGTTTGAAGCAACTGCAGTGCATAAATATTGAATTATGTTATTACAAAATAGTAAGGATCTCATTTTCAGACACAACTGTGGCACTGCCGCCATTTACAACTTCCGTTTCAGTTAAATCTACATCTGAACCCTTTCATGTTCATGTTCATGTTCAAGTTCATGTTAACGTTCACCCCATGCTTAGCTCCAGGATGGTGGTGGAGGAGACGGGCTGGCCGAGGAAGTTCCCGACACGTGCGCCAAAGCGGTCATGTCCGTCCTTCAGCCTTATGTTCTCCATCCGTATTTTACCACATTCAATTCTGCATTATCAGATCAACCTCTGTGATAATTGGTGAAAACAAATTTCAAACTCAAAATAAGGAAGATTAAAGAAAAAGGAAAGCAGGAAAATACGAAAAAACATATTTCAAACCCAAAATAAAGAAGAGAAAAACGAGATGGGGGAAACACAAACAACTTCTCGTATATTGAAAATATTTTTAAGCATAACCTTATAAACTACCATTCCAGCACGCACTGCTTCCACACAACATCAATGATATGAAGACAACAAAAAAAAAGCAGAATAACAGATAATTTAATATTTATGAAACCCAACAGAGAACTAAAAAAAACACACTAAAAACTAGAGAAGTTTATTCGCGTTTCAAATATAGGATTGAGAATGCATGAATTAAAATAAATATGACGTGTAATAACAGTGAAACATGCAGTTATCGTGCATGTCTGAAAATTCTTCTACGTTCACTAAAAATAAATCCCGTTGTGACGTTTTTTTTAGCATCCTTGACCATAAAAAGTGTCAATGAAATTATTAGTGATGACTTGTGAAGTGCTTCTATTTAGCGTGTCACTAAAATATTGTGGCGATTTGAAATATATTTAATTAAGAAAATTTTACTCATAATTACCTAACATTAATTTGATTTTTCATTATTTTCTAATATTTACTCTTATGTAAATTTGTTTTGTTGTTCAGTAACTTCTTAATTATTCAAATCTTCTTGATGTGCTGATTAAATTTTAGTTTTATTTTTTCATATCGATCGACATCACCCACACAACGCACAACAAAGTGTAATATCGATCGTACAACTATTGTGCAAGTTAATGTATTGATTACCCACTGGACTATTATATATTCATTTACTTTTAAATATATACCCGTGTGTGTATATTAATTAAATGAAACAATAAACAATTAAAATCCATCAACATTTGAAGCAACTGCAGTGCATAAATATTGAATTATGTTATTAAAAAATATTACGGATCTCATTTTTAGGCACAACTGTGGCACTGCCGCCATTTACAACTTCCGTTTCACTTAAATCTACATCTGACATGTTCAGGTTCATGTTAATGTTCACCCCATGCCGAGCTCCAGGATGGTGGTGGAGGAGACGGGCTGGCCGAGGAAATTCCCGACACGTGCACCTAAGCGGTCAAGTCCGTCCTTCAGCCTTATGTTCTCCATCCATATTTTACCACATTCAATTCTGCATTATCAGAGCAACCTCTGTGATAATTGGTGAAAACATATTTCAAAAGCAAAAAAAAGAAGATTAAAGAAAAAGGAAAGCAGGAAAATACGAAAAAACATATTTCAAACCCAAAATAAAGAAGAAATAACGAGATGGGGGAAACACAAACAACTTCTCGTATATTGAAAATATTTTTAAGCATAACCTCATAAACTACCATTCCAGCACGTCCTGCTTCCACACAACATCAATGATATGAAGACAATCAGAACAACAGATAATTTAATATTTATTAAACCCAACAGAGAACTAAAAACAACTCTCTAAAAACTAGAGAAGTTTGTTCGCGTTTCAAATATAGGATTGAGAATGCATGAATCAAAATAAATATGACGTGCAATAACAGTGAAACATGCAATTATCGTGCATGTCTGAAAATTCTTCTACGTTCACTAAAAATAAATCCCGTTGTAACGTTTTTTTAGCATCCTTGACCATCAAAAGTGTCGATGAAATTATTAGTGATGCCTTGTTAATTGCTTCTATTTAGCGTGTCACTAAAATATTGTGACGATTTGAAATATATTTAATTAAGAAAAATTTACTCATAATTACCTAACATTAATTTGATTTTTTATTATTTTCTAATAATTACTTTTATGTAAATTTGTTTTGTTGTTCAGTAACTTCTTAATTATTCAAATCTTCTTGATGTGCTAATTAAACTTTAGTTTTATTTTTTCATATCGATCGACATCACCCACACAACTCACAACAAAGTGTAATATCGATCGTACAACTATTGTGCAAGTTAATGTATTGATTACCACTGGACTATTATATGTTAATTTACTTTTAAATATATACACACTTGTATATATTAATCAAATGAGGCATTAAAAATTAAAACCCATCAACGTTTGAAGCAACTACAGTGCAGAAATATTGAATTATGTTATTACAAAATAGTAAGGATCTCATTTTCAGGCATAACTGTGGCACTGCCGCCATTTACAACTTCCGTTTCAGTGAAATATGGATCCGAACCCGTTCATGTTCACGTTCACCCCCATGCCGAGCTCCAGGATGGTGGTGGAGGAGACCGGCTGGCCGAGGAAATTCCTGGTGCGTACGCACAAGCGGTCGAGTCCGTCCATCAGCCTTATGTTCTCCATCCGTATTTTACCATATTCAATTGTACATTATTAGATCAACCTCTATGATAATAGGTGAAAACAGATTTCAAACCCAAAATAAAGAAGATTTAAAAAAAAGGAAAGTAGGAAAATACGAAAAATTGATTTCAAACCCAAAATAAAGAAGAGAATAATGAGATGGAGCAAACAAACACAATCTCTCTTATATTGAAATATTTTTAAGCATAACCTCATAAACTACAATTCTAGCACGCCCTGCTTCCGCACAACATCAATGAAATGAAGCCGACAAAAAATAATAAAAATCAAAACAACTGATAATTTGATATTTATGAAACCCAACTAAGAATTAAAAATAACACTCTAAAAACTAGAGAAGTTTGTTCGCGTTTCAAATATAGGATTGAGAATGCATGAATAACAATAAAGATGACGTGCAATTAATGTGAAACATGCAATTATCATGCATGTCTGAAAGTTCTTCCACGTTCACTAAAAAAATTCCAGTTATGTCATTTTTTTGCGCATCCATGACACTCAAAAGTGTCGATAAAATTATTAGTGACGCCTTGTGAAGTGTCTATATTTAGCGTGTCACTAAAATATTGTGATGATTTGAAATATATTTAATTAAGAAAATTTCACTCATACTTACCTAACATTAATTTGATTTTTCATTATTTTCTAATATTTACTTTTTTGTAAATTTGTTTTGTTGTTCTGTAACTTTTAAATTATTCAAATCTTCTTGATGTGCTGATTAAACTTTAGTTTTTATTTTTCATGTCGATCGACATCACCCACACAACGCACAACAAAGTGTAATATTGATCGTACAACTATTGTGCAATTTAATGTATTGATTACCCACTGGACTATTGTATGTTAATTTACTTTTAAATATATAAACACGTGTATATATTAATCAAATGAGACATTAAAAAAATTAAAACCCATCAACGTTTGAAGCAATTGCAGTCATAAATATTGAATTATGTTATTACAAAATAGTAAGGATCTCATTTTCTGGCAAAACTGTGGCATTGCCGCCATTTAAAACTTCCGTTTCAGTTGACTATGGATCCGAACCCATTCATGTTCATGTTCAGGTTCATATTCATGTTCACCCCCATGCTGAGTTCCAGGATGGGGTGGAGGAGACCGGCTGGCCGAAGAAATTTCCGGCGCGTGCGCACAAGCGGTCGAGTCCGTCCTTCAGCCTTATGTTCTCCATCCGTATTTTATCAAATTCAATTATGCATTATCTGTGATAATAGTTGAAAACAACTTTCAAACCCAAAATAAAGAAGATATTAAAAAAGGAAAGTAGGAAAATACGAAAAAACAGATTTTAAACCCAAAATAAAGAAGAGAAAAACGAGAAGGGGCAAACACACACAATATCTCTTATATTGAAAATATATTTAAGTATAACCTCAAAAATTACCTTCCAGCACGCTCTGCTTCCGCACAACATAATTGACATGAGGACGACAAAAAAATAAATCAAAACAACAGATAATTTAATATTTATGAAACCCAGCTGAGAACTAAAAAAACACTCTAAAAACTAGAAAAGTTTGTTCACGTTTAAAATATAGGATTTAGAATGCATGAATTACAATAAAGATTACGTGCGATTACAGTGAAACATGCAATTATTGTGCATGTCTGAAAATTCTTCTACGTTCACTAAAAAAAATCCAGTAGTGACGTTTTTTGAGCATCCATGACACTCAAAAGTGTTGATAAACTTATTAGTGATCTCTTGTGAAGTGCTTCTATTTAGCGTGTCACTTATATTGTGATGATTTGAAATATATTTAGTTAAGAAAATTTTACTCATACTTATCTAACGTTAATTTGATTTTTCACTATTTTCTATTATTTACTCATATGTAAATTTGTTTTGTTGTTCAGTTGCTTCTTAATTATTCAAATCTTCTTGATGTGCTGATAAAACTTTAGTTTTATTTTTAATGTTGATTGACATCACTCACACAACGCACAACAAAGTGTAATATCGATCGCACAACTATTGTGCAAGTTAATGTATTGATTACCCACTGGACTATTATTTGTTAATTTACTTTTAAATATATACACGCATGTATATATTAATCAAATGAGGCATTAAACGATTAAAATCCGTCAACTTTTAAAGCAACTGCAGTGCATAAATATTGAATTATGTTATTACAAAATAGTAAGGATCTCATTTTCAGGAACAACTGAGGCACTGCCGCCATTTACAACTTCCATTTCAGTTAAATCTTGATCCGAACCCGTTCAAGTTCACATTTAGGTTCATGTTCACGTTCACCCCCATGCCGAGCTCCAGGATGGTGGTGGAGGAGACCGGCTGGCCGAGGAAATTCCTGG
>JAULKM010077516.1:0-11711 GCA_032355605.1 Rubia tinctorum
GGCTTATATCCACCCCTATATGCATGAACCCTTAGGAAAATCCCTCTTCTTTGTGGACGACCCCGACTTGCCACTATATACTTAATTGTATTTAGTAAGCATTTAGTGCTTATAAATTGTATCTTTGAGAGGTAAGGCGATGACCTCCTACCCAGCCATCAGATTCGGCAACCAATTACAGGCCAGCAAACAATATTCTGAGGTGCCAACCAAGTTCCGGAAATTGGTAATTCCATGAAACCATGTTACTATTCTATTTGGACAAGTTTCATATACTTAATACTATTTTTAATAAGCCAAATGCAGATTGTAAACCGCCGCAAATTAACTGAGTATCCAATGATGACGGAGTTCATCAAACATTGCAATGAGGTGGCAACTGAAATAAATGCTTGTGGGAAGGTTATGCATTTCACCTAGTTTCCTATATCCACATTTGCTAGATCACACAAATGTGGACTTGACCTTGAGAAAATGTTGGAATTTGGATGCAAGCTTGGCAATTGTCATGGCATGATATGGAACTCAAACTCCCAGCTAGATATGTGGATGGGGTGAGTTTCAAATTTATCATTTTCCTTTTTCGGTTACATAAAATAGAGATGACATGAATTGAGTTTTACGCTAATAAGCACCTATGGAGTAAAGAGGAGGGCAAAAACAAGGGTACAGTCCAATTATGTGTTGCAAACACCGGAAGAAATTACACCTATCATGAGGAGGATGACATCAACATCTGGCTTTCCCTCATCTGGCAAACTGTAGTTTCATCGGACGCTGACATGTATGTGGTTCCCTACCTCAGGAGGTTAGAAAAATTACATTAAGGTTTGCATACTATACTAAAATTCACCTTAGATATTAATTTTTTAAATGCTAACGTAACTCCTATTGGTTCCTCACCCTCATTTGTCCCAGTACAAACAATGTATTTTTATTAGACACACTCACCAGCGGTATAAAGTCTGACAATTACGTTGATTCCCAAGTTCTTGCCATGTATTAATACACTTTAAACTAGACATCATTCTTGCCATTGAATTTACTATGTTCATTTCGTAAATAAAATTTCCCCAGGTTTGTACGTCAATATAAGAGGGAGAAGAGGAAGAATGAACTCTCAGCCGATTACAGCTGGAAGACAAAAAACATCAACGTTATTCACCATAAAACTTTACATATACTTTATAGTTTGGTTTTATGTTTACACTGAATATGCATTATGTATTATGGTATTGTATTTTAGCATCGAGCACAAGGAGGTAGTTGGGAGTGCGGCTACTATGTCATGCTATTCCAGGAGAAGCTGGCCATGAAGACCACTTCGAGTAATCCACTTGACGTAAGTATAAAAATCTGAGCAAATAACAACAGTTTTGCCTTGTCTTGCAGTACCCCCTCCTACTAACTAATATTTAATCAAATAGAATCGTAGGTTTTTCTAGAAGACCAAGGGCAATAACACGCCTACGAACTTCAAGTGGTGGCGAATAGATGGTGCAAGGAATGGCTTACTAATTTTGAAAAACATACTAAAAATGATCCAGAACTTTAATTGAGTTTATGTTCGAATGAGTGATGGGAAAAGTGTATTAACATGGATATTTGATCATTTCTTTTATTTATAATTTATGGAATCATTTTTCAGTCAATAGAAAATTTAAAATTTCTTATACAGTTCTGTGGGATTAAATATAATCCATTTTCCACGTGGTTAATCCGGGATGGTGCCCAAATTCAAAAATTAACCAGCCCAATTTTTTTGGAAAATCTAGCACCGATCATTTCATGAAGTAATTATCGGTGCTATAATTCATCAAACATTGTACATTGATTTGTTACCTGTACTACTAATAATTTTATACCGGTGCTAAAAACCCAACAACTAACTAGAATTTTTTGTGCTAAAAATATCTAAACACTGGAACAAAAAACGAAAGTGGTGCTGGGAAATGAGCACCTGCATTAATTAGGCGTACTGGTGCCTATTATTTGTATATGCTGATGTATCTTTGGACACCGGTATGGATTCCGCACCGGTACATGTCGTACTGTTACCCAATAATTTAATCTGAATATGCCCTTTTTGAACACCCCTATTTAATTTTTTTAGCTCACATTCTCTTCATGACGGTGCTTAATTTCTATTACCGGTATTGTATTCCGGTGCTCATAACTCTCCAAATTTACACCGGGTTACTTAGGCATAGGTATGACATGTGACAAAATACTGGTGACATTGACAAATTCAACCAGTGCCTACAGGGGGGGTCCCCAGTAGTGAGTGTACCATTTATGGGGTTGAACTCCCTCACTTGGGAAGAAAAGGAAATGTAGGGTTACCAAGTAGAGCACCCTATTTAGGACACAAAGTTTGCAAACGAAGAGACCCTTAAGGATCTCAAATTCTAGAAACCCATCAGGGTCCTACTAGGAATGATTGGTACGATGGAATTTAGCATAGTGGAAACCCCGACCTACACTGGGTATAACCTAGAATTTCTGGCTACTGTCACGAAGAAGAATAACATACAAAAATGGGGTGATTTGTGAGATTCCACTTAGGGGATGTTCCCCGTGGCCTTGGCCTATGCTCAGCTAGCGGATATTTTCAAATGGAAGTAGCAGAGTGATGCGAAGGGATACAATGATTCTAGTGTAGGTTTTGAGTCGTACGCATTCTAGGCTACCATCACCCGATGGTTGAGGGGAAGGGAGAGCAAGAACAACGACATGGTGCACCCAGCACTAAGGTATGGGGCCAGGCTATTGAGTGTGGTAGTCAGTTGTCACAGGGAAGCCACCACTAGTACTGAGAAGGATTGTAGGAGGCTTTGTTCAATCTACACGAGAAGCACTTTCCCTAATCTCTTAGATGATTTCATCACTCACTGTATAGATCACTCCACAACCCGCACTGGGAAGATTGCAATTGGTGGTATGATCTCACTTCTGGTTCAGTACTATGACATTCCAGTGAGTGAGAGAAGGTGGGTGAACCCAAAATCACCTTTTACACTCACTTGACCAATCATGAAGGAGGCGAGATTCATATCAAAGGAGGATGGGATTGTATCTTGGATGTACAAGGGCAATAAGTTTATGAGATTGCCTCAGCGTGCGAGGACCACTTTGAGCAAGAGTTCAAGCTGCAGGATCTCATCATCGGGCCGGATGTAGATTCATATGTTGTTTTTGGAGAGAATTACCCGGGAGATAAGGATGATGAACATGATAAGGATAATCAGGAGAAGGTCCCGGTGCACCCCATACAGTTCATTCCCATTGAGCATCAGTCTATCCAGCCACAACTAGTTTTGGGGTTGTGTTTTTTTTTGGAGCTTTTGGTGGTGTAATTTTTACTTTTTCATCATATTTTCTAGTATGAAGCCCAACTTTGGGGCATTTTATGCTACACAAAAATTTGATTTTTTTTTGAAAAAACAAAAAATATATATACCCGGCTAAGTTGGAAACCCGAAAGAGTAACTTAAGCAAAAATTGGAAGAAAACCCGGATAGGTCGAAAGGCCTAGGTAAAAATGAGAGGCTAGGCCTGGCTAGGTTGGAAAACACAAGAAAAAAAATGAGAGGTTATGTCATAAAATGTGAGATGGTGAGCTCAACATGTGTGAATGCTAAAATGAAAACTCGAAAGGACTCCTGGGCAAAATGAAAGAAATTGAGAGAAAATGGAGACTAACTTGAGGATCCTTCAGTATTATTCTTGTTTGTAGCTAAGTTGAGAATCTCGAGTTATCATTATTTAGAACCAAGTTGAGGATTTTTTGGATTATCCTAGGTTTTTTTTGGCAATAATCTAGAATTGCTTTTGGCGGACTATTCGGTGGAGTAAGCTAGTTCAACACTTATCATTTGTACTTATCTTTTTCTTCACAATATTTTGGGTGGTCAGGTTACTTTAGTATCTTCGGGGACTGTGAGAGTTGTGAGATTCTTACTTCTTTTGGGGAACTTGGGTAGCTTGGGAATAAGTTGAATGTATTAGCTAACTTCTCTTTGCATGCTACATTTCGCTTAGATCTTTTCTTGTTTTTGTTTACTCAAGGATAAGTAAAGGTTTAAGTGTGTGGGGATTGATGTGCAAATTTATGCATCCGATGCATTTTACATATTTATTATCATCTTTTGTTTGGTTAATTGCTAGTTTTTGTTAGGTTTACACGACAAAGGGTTAAGACAACCATTTTTAGTTTTCTTGTCTAAATCCTAAGTTTTGTAGACTTAATTGTAGCTAATGGACACTTTTTATTCAAGGACACCTAGATCTTACTTTTTGATCTTATTAGTAGGTTGTTCGTGGGTAGTTTTTATCATATTTTTGTAGAAGGTCATCCGCGAAGGTGGTAAAACATATTTGAAGGTCATTCGCAAGGATGGAAGAAGATATAGAAGGTCATTCGTAAGGATGGTAGAGGATTACGAATGTCATTTGCAAGGATGGTAGTAGATTGAAGGCCACAGACTCTGAAGCATGGTAGTAGATGGAATTTAGCTTGGAAAAGGCGGATTTGAAGTTCAAGAAGGCCAAGGAAGAAGCGGAGGGAGTGTTCTCCGAGATTGCATGAGGTTCAAGGATATATACAAGAAGAACCCAACCTTGAGGGTGGCACCATTGGATACGTCTTCTTGAGCACTATATAATCAACTACAAGAACCCTCAAATCGGAGCAGCGGTTATTCCATAACGGAGGAAACAAGTAAGTTGGCCGGACCAGCCAAGGCCAGCCCAACCGGCACAAAGAGGGCCTAACATGGGTTGTATCAAGCAACACGGACCGTGCCAAATGCCTTATCACAGACCATTCCAACCCTTAGTGCCCGTGCCCATTTCTTCGTTGCACTCCAAAAATTAGGCTAAATATGAGGGCGTATAGTTCCGTTTCATATGGTACATGTCATTTCAGGTCACTAATTCCAAGAACAGCCCACGTGGAGTGAAGAATGACATGGCCCATGCAAAGATAGTTAGCAATTGGGGTTCCAGCCAATTTGACGCGCCAAACTGCACGAGATGCGCATTAGAAGATCAAAAATGGAGCTCCGGCCGACGGCCCATGCCAATTTACACGGAATGCACCAACATGAGGTAAAAGGTCTGTGCCATGACCGACGGCCCGCGTTAGCACAAGGGGTCTCGCTGGCACAGACCGTGCAAAATGCCATCCCCGTGTCGTTTTCGGCTGCTGTGATTTTTGGCCTTTTTTGGGCCTTTTCAAGGGCCAATTCCCTAATACTATATGTATGGACCCTTTTCTACTAGGGTTATAGGAATGTCCACTTTTCATATTTTAGAGAAGCTTAGAGAGACAAAATACTCTTCCTTCTCTCTAGCTTTTTTTTTTTTTTGCCCCCCCCCCCCCCCAAAAGTGTTGAATCCAATGAAATACTTAGGTTCAATGTTTAGGGAGTAGAGAATTAACTTGGGGATTTTATATGTATTCATGTATTAATGTCTATTTGGTGAGATTTCCCAGAATAACATAATTTTATGTGATTTGTGATATTATATTGGCTTGTTCTTGATGTTTGTGAATTGCATGATTTTCACACTTATTTAGCACACACCAAAGTCTACTTTCATGTTCCTACAATATTTATACCCCCCATGGAGGGAAACCTAGATGTGCTTGGGGTAACGATGGGTTCGTATCCATATGGGTTTATGCACGTAGGTTTCCCTTGTCAACATTATGATAGACCTTACACTAGTAATGCAACGATTTTGTCTGAAGGGTAGCGGGTAGATATAGATAGAGTAGCAAACTAAGGTTAGCTTTGCAACCCTAGAGCCATCGATAAGGTGCTTCACCCCTTTTGACTTTTTAGGCCTAGAGAAAAGTATTTGTGGTGTAGTGCCCCAGACGAAATAGCATGGGGGAGACTCAGATCTGCATGGTAGGCAAGGTCGTCGTTGCATTCCCTTAATTATGGAGGCGTTGCAGATGAAAGATTACGCTCGCACCCTACGTGATAGGTATGGGGAAGTGTTCACCATCGACCACACCACGTGTAAAAAACAATAGAATAGGCTTAAAGTTTTATGTAATGGAATCGATGATCGAAATGACATTAATCATGTTACGAAAATATTCCCCGAGTGCTAGTTTATATAGTTTATTCTCGTTATCATTTGCATGCTAGCAGTTTTACTTATAACCCCCTCCCCCAATTCTTGTTTTTTACCAACACTGATTGTTCCTCTCATGTGGTTGGATTGATGACCCGATCACAGTTGTGTATAGTTGATTATTAGATTCCTTACATCTCTGTGGACGACCCCTAGTACTTGAAACTATCTACCAATCTTTGTAATATAGTAGTAGGAATGGAAGGAATAATACAATTTCTTATCTTTGACTCTGAACAACCCTCCTCTCGGTTTTGGATCTCCCGCTGGTTGATCAATTTAGCAACGCCGAGAGGGGCGGTTCAGTAAACTATGGTGAGTGCTATCTTAGTATGACAATCATGCAACTAACAATAACAAGAAGAACAAGCCAACATTATAATCACAAACCACATAGAAATAGTTAGATCTAAGAAATGTAAAAAAAAAGAACATTAATCCACGAATATAAATATAGTCCCCAAGTTAGTTAACTAATTCCTAAGCATTGAACCCAAGTATTTCTTTGGGTTCAACACTGTTGGGCAAAAGAAAAATAAAGAGAAGAAAGGAAAAGTACCAAGATAGGAGGAACTTGATTTTCTCTCTCTTGACTACTCTTGAAGTCTAAAAATGAGCATAAACATGGCTATGTGGGTGCGGGATGTGCGGCACGTTACAATCTGTGTAGCCTCACGTAGCGCAGGCCGCACGTACTGACATGGGCAGTGTGGCTTCATGTCGGGAGGGGCGCACAGATCTACACCGACAGTGGGCTGGTGCTTGATTTGGAACTTTTAATTTGTGCGCCCTGTGTCATTTAGCATTGGCCCATCGGCTGGAAAGACTTTTTGCTTGGAGGAGTGGGCCGTGCTATATTTCAGACCTAGGGGTTAGTCTTCGCTTTTGGAACTTGGAACGGTGCGTACCGTGTAAAACAGAAGAGTTTCCACCCATACTTAGCCATTTGTGAGTACAACGCTTTGGAGTCTGTGGCCTTCAAACTTCTACCATCCTCGAGAATGGCATTGGACATCATCTACCATTCTTGCGAATGGCCCCTTTGTCGTGTACACCAAACAAAAACTAGCCATCAACCAAAGAAAACATGATAATGAGTGTACCGAATGCACTTATTAACGCATTCACGGAGGTGCACATCACCGTGCTCCACCGCACTTGCTCCGCTCCCCCGTCGCACTCCACCGCGCCTCCTCCTCTCACCGTCGCACTCCACTGTGCCTGCTCTTCTTCCCACCGCATTCCACCGTGCCTGCCCCTCTCCCGTGCCTGCCTGCTGCTCTCCCACCCCGGTTCACCTAACCGTGAGCTGGAATTCCCATAGCAATGCTGCTCCAATTCCCCATCGCCACTTTGATTCAACATCGCGACCGAGCTCCGAATCTAGATTTTAGAAAATGTTACAAATAGTATTGTCAGGCTTATGTAAATCTAATATCATTTTGTCAATTATTCATTGATTTATCTTAATCAGGTTTGAATGATTTATGCTAGTATGGTTTAAGTTTCCTTTCAAAGTATAACTTCCACCCAATTATCATCAAGGCTAGCAGCCTGAACACCACCTGTGTCGCAATTTTAGCACATTATAAAAATGTCGAATAATTTTTTTGTTTAAAAACAATTTTATGAATTAAACATCTTTTTTAATCACTATAATAATTATTCTTTACATTAAAGAGTCTACCCCTTAAAAGACGGTCTTTCCATAATTTATGAACACAAGTGGAGAGCCCCATATTACAGGCAGTATGGGAAGGAGGTTCCCAAAAAGGTGCCTTTAATCTACATTTCCGACCTCAAAAACCGTGGTTCGCGTTCCCCACATGAATTTAAAGGAGGTTGTATGCTGATTTAATGGGGTTTTTCATGAATCACCTTTAATTAGCCCTAAGGCAATTCAAGGTATAACCGCCTTTAATTTGAGCTAATTAAAGGCAGTTGTGACTAACCGCTTTTAAAAATGATACTTTACGAAGTCAGAAAGTAGGAGTGATAGAGTTTCTGAGCTCGGAAAACTCGTTGTTTGCTAACATTAAAGAAGGGAAACATATTTCAAACTCGTAAAAGAGTCGTGTCTCCTTTTTGAGTTCGGAATATGATTGTTTGATCCTTAATAAATATGGGGGATGGTTTCGGGGTTCGGAAATGTTTCTGTATATTTAAAAAAATGCGGTCATTTCCATTTAATCTCCCTAAACCCGAAATCTTTAAAGAAAAAGCTCATTTACTCATACCCATTGTAGGATAAAAGGTTGTGCATAAGAACTCATTACCCCTATATATCCATATTTACGTTTATGGTTTGAGATTAGCTAGGTTTATGATTATTGTTGAATGGATCCTCATGTGTTGCATTTTACTTTAATTTTAGGACAATCGATCGAGGGGAACTAATTGGTAATGATCTTAGGAAATCACCCGAGTACATGGCATTGGTTGAATTATATGTTTTGTTTGTGTTTGACCATACTTACAAAGATGGTTCTTCACGGGAAAGATTCCCTTGTAAAGATTATAGAAATTATGCGTATTTAGGGAGGAAGAACTTGCAGGAGCATCACATAATGAAAGGGTTCCAAACTAGCTACATTCGTTGGGTATGGCATGGGGAAATTGTTGAAGCCATTCATTCGAATGAATTGGAGGACACGATGACGGATGATAAATTAGATGGTAATGCCAATTTTTGATGAAATGGTGGAAGATATTGCGAGAGAGTTCAAATGTAAACCAGAGTCATTACAAGCTTTGATTAACGACAAAGGGATGCCTTTGTACAATGGTTCAAAAAAACTGATTTTGAATGTGACGCTGCGGATAATGAACTTGAAGGAAAATTTTAGATGAAATGACAAGTTGATAACCAAGGCTCTCGAGTTTGTAAGGATTTGCTTCTCTAGGGTAATTTAATGTCTGATAGGCTATATGCAGCAAAAAAAATATACTATGCCCGATGGGATTAGAATTGCAAAAAATCCATGAATGACCAAATGATTGTATGTTGTATAAGGGGAAGTAGATAAAAACTAAAAACTTTTTGGGTATGTGGTGAGTCTCGGTATAAGTTGACGAGTGGTGCGATTGCGGTTGGTGCAGATGTTCCATTGAAATTAAAGAAAAGGACTCCGGAAAATGTATTATGGTACCTCTCGATCATTCCCCATTTGAAGAAGTTCTATGCATGTTGGGAAGATGCAAAGTCATTGCTTTGGCACGCGGATATATTACAACCTACAGATGATGTGATAAAACATACTTAGAACGGGGAGCAATGGAACAAAGTCGATGCTTTGTACCCTAAGTTTCGCACAGATTCTCGGAATTTGAGGTTAGGATTGTGTACAGACCTTATGAATCCTTATGGTAACATGAGTAGCACACATAGTTCCTGGCCTATTATGTTGGTCATATATAACCTTCCGTCTTGGTTGACCATGAAATGTAAGAATGTGTTGTTGGTCAGAAGCAACCTGGTAATGATATTGATGTGTATCTTGATTCTATAGTGGAGAATTTATTGACTTTGTTTAATTATGGATTTCGAGTGTTTGACGGGTTGATTGAAGATTTCTTCATGCTTAAAGCGTTGTTATTTTGCACAATTAATTATTTTCCTACCTATGGGAATTTGTCTGATTTTGTGAAAGGTCACTTTGCTTGTCTAGTTTGTGAGAAGGACAATGATTTATTTCAATTAAAACATGATTGTAAGATTGTTTACCAGGGGCATAGGTAGCTTCTTCCCGAGGGGCATCCGTGGCGATTAACCGAAATATGGTTCAATGGGAAAGTAGATACACGAGTTGCACCACTGCCATGGTCAGGTAAATAGATTTATGAGAGCATTAAGAACTTGCCCAATGACTTCGGAAAGAAAGAAAGAAAAGCTGGCATTGAAGGAAGTTGGAAGAAATGCTCAAAATATATTTAACCTACCCCATTGGGAGCACTTGGAAGTTAGACATTGTTTTGACGTTATGCATATTGAGAATAATGTTTGTTATTCTTTGGTTGGGACGTTGTTAAATACCCCTGCGAAAACAAAGAACGGATTGAAGGCTAGGCTAGATTTGGTTGTGTTGGGTATTCGAAAGAATCTTGCCTCAGTAAGTAAGGGTGATGATTGTTATTTGCCTCATGCTTACTATTCAATATCACAGTTGGAGAAGGAATATTTTTGTGAGACCCTTAGGAGTTTGAAAGTGCCTGATGGATACTCTTCCAACATTAGTAGTTGTGTGTCAGTCGAGGAGTTGAGGTTGGGTGGATCGAAGTCACACGATTGTCACAACCTAGTGCAGGGATTGAATGTCATTGTCATTTATTCTACATTGCCGACACATGTATGATTATGCATTACGAAACTCTATCTGTTTTCCAAATCCATTTGTCACAAAAGTATTAGTGTATCAAAGTTTTATACGTTGCTAGTTATGGTTGTTGAAGTTTTGTGACGTATGGAAATGTATTTCCCTCCCTTATTTTATGACATTATGGTCCACTTGATCATACATTTGGTGCGGGAGATAAAGCTACGTGGTCTGGTTTTTCTAAGATGGATGTACCCGTTTGAGAGGTAGATGAAAATCTTCAAGCACTTTGTGAAAAATTGATACATAACACATGCTAGCATTGTGCAATGATACATGATAGAAGAGGCCATCTATTTTTGATCTTATTATATGGAATACGTTGAATTTTTTGGGGTTCCAATCGGTAAACATGAAGAGAGGTTTGATGGGTTAGGGGTTAGGCAGGGAAAATTATTTAACCCTAGTGCAGAATATTTATGCAACCACGAGGATGTAGTCCTATACATTGAGATTCATATGAATGTCATACGAGTGACGCACCCTAATTTCAATGAGGCTCAGGTCTTTCAATTGCACATTTCTACATTTGCTTCATGGTTGCAGGATCACGTAGATCCAACGGCAGTTAAATAGTTGGCTCGCAGACCATTGGGTACCATTCTTCCCTACGGAGGCTGTCACACTAACAGTTTTACATATGCCGCGAAATCAATGAATGATAAGAGTGTCACTCAAAATAATGGATGGGAGAATGATCCCTTCATATTGGCTTCTTAAGTGCATCAGGTTTTCTATGTCAAGGATCTTGTTGATGGTAGGTGGGAGATTTTTTTTTTGAAGGGAAACAAGGCTTTTGTTGAAGAAAATATGTTAGAGGAAGTAATTGGATTTGGATGCCATATAGCAACTTTTGGATCTGAAAAAAATGTGTTGCTCGAGGAGGAGGATCAGAGTCTTCACAGTTTCGTAGGCCATAATGACCATGACCGAGGAATGTGGATCGATGATAAGGTGATGAGACGTCAAATACATGTGTTTTCCGAAGTATTTAACATCTCTTTTGTTATCTTTTTGTTAGAAGATTGCTAGATTTATGAAGGTTTACATCATAACGGGTTTAGATGACCGTTTTCGGTTTTCGTATCTAAATCCTTCATTTTGCAACCTTGTTGAGTCTAATGGATTTTTGGTCCTTACGAGCATATAGATTCCTGTTTGTAAGCTTAATTTGTAGATTGCTCGTAA
>JAULKM010077527.1:0-27694 GCA_032355605.1 Rubia tinctorum
ACATTTATTGGTTATACTATATTCCCAAGAATCGCAATATGGCCCCAAAATTGACAATATTCCTTAGCATCAAACTACATAAGTATTTTTTATAACAATATTCCTTAGCATCAAACTACATAAGAATTTTTCTAGAATAATAAAATTTTAAATTAGGAAGACAGTTTATGGTGGTCTTACGTAATAATACAATACGTTCTTAATAATTTTCTTAGGTTAACCAAATAATACATCAACTTCACGAATAAGAATGGGAAAATGGTTCCACCGCCTTATTTTCTAATTTATCATCCCTAGCTCGTGTACTGGTCTCGACATCCATGCCATCCATATTGTATCTGAGGTACGGTGGGGAATATACAAAAGATTTCACTGTATCGGGGAATCGGCATCTGAAAACCTTAGCAATGTGATCACACCATGATCTTTGATACTTTGATTTTCAACCAATTTTTGAACACCGACCTCAAAGAGAGAAACTCTGGATTCAAGCGAAGGGACTACTGTTTCACAAACTTACCCATAAGTTGCCCATATATGCCATGGGAATGATGACTGACACCAGCTATCGAACACATTGACAAGATAATTCTACAGAAACCATGGCACCCTATCTTATTCAATTCATGTCTCAAACTATTCATGATTTTCCAACCAACATTCCATCAAAGTTTCATTTTTAGTGTGTAAAAGTGAGTGAGCCAATTTCTGTGAACTTCTGTACTCACTGTTACCGGATCTATTCTAGATATAAAAAAGTGATGCAACCATTCATTTAGGAATTAGTACCTTATTAGGAAATTTTCTCTTCCCAGCTTTATCCAAATCATCGACATCGGTACCGTCTCTAGTTAGATCTTTCATGTAATAGCTATTCCCATCTACGGTATGGAATATGATTAATTCATCCTCATCGTATAGAACATTGGAATGCATGTACAAGTCGTTTATAGCTTCTGATGTAAGTGGCACAATTTTTCCTCTACAATATACCTCATCCCACCTTGACCCACACCTCAAGTTTGCATCGAACTCACTTACAATATTAAGGTTGAATGTTGGAAGATTCTCGCCTTATATTTACCACCCAAGGATGCAGATAGTTTCTTTGAATGGAGGAAATGCCTCAATTTCAATATCTAGGCTATGATAGTGTGTTTTGTATCTTTGTTGTATGACCCTTGACTCCTCGGACATGAAAGTATCATCTGAGTACTTGCTCATTGATCCAATGGGCGGTGATGAAGAGTATGCAGGGTGTGTCCTTTCAATGTGGTTTTCGGTCCCATTTCTTTAAAAACCCATTCAATAATTAATAAAACACCTTGCATGTGATCCAAGAAAATCATAATCAATGACATATATGCAAGAAAAACATTCCATATCAATCATCATACAAATTTTAGTCTCTTTACAAATCCTTTGTATGTAAATTTTTATAAAGGGTGGTATGTACTTCCTTTAGAAAGAAACTATGTTTTGTTGTATCCACATTGAGGAAGGACATAAAAATTGGATTTAAATAAGCTGAAATCAAGTTTACACAAGTAATTTAAACGAGATACTGGTGCCTATGATATATTTAAGCTACTTCTTAGAGCTGCTTCAATAACGTAATAGATGGGATTGCTCTAGAACAACAAGATATATGCTATTTTGAGGAGGCCCTGGAGTGAATAGACGAGGCTGGTTTTACAACATAATAGATGGGACTGCTTTATCATTGTAATAGATGGGATTGTCCCTTATTCGAGAAGGCCCTGGAAGCCTACCGCACGAATGTAACGCAGGACACCCTCGAAGATCTCAACATCCCAACAGACCTCGTCACGGCGTTTGACCAGCAAGGCCGTATCCTCCAAGTGACCATTGTATATCGCCTGTGCACAATGCTCCATGTGTAGATAGAGAAAATCCTCGTCGATTGGTCCAGGATTAACCATGGTGTATCCCTGAATAAAATGAAATATTGATCATCAGTCAATGAAACACATTGCACAAAATGGCAAAATAAACAAGGTAAGTAAAATTCTAGTGCCTTGCCTAAACAGTCCTTTCAAGAATATTTGAAGCGTCAAGATATAAAATTGGCAACATTAAAATACAATTCAATTCAAGAAGATTATGACCTTGTGTTTCCACCCAAAACGGGTGTATGAAATGACCTCAATAGTGAACATTTATTGGTTATACTATATTCCCAAGAATCGCAATATGGCCCCAAAATTGACAATATTCCTTAGCATCAAACTATATAAGTATTTTCTATAACAATATTCCTTAGCATCAAACTATATAAGAATTTTTCTACAATAATAAAATTTTAAATTAGGAAGAAAGTTTATGACGGTCTTACGTAATAATACAATACGTTCTTAATAATTTTCTTAGGTTCACCAAATAATACATCAACTTCACGAATAGTAATGGGAAAATGGTTCCACCGCCTAATTTTCTAATTTATCATCCCTAGCTCGTGTACTGGTCTCGACATCCATGCCATCCACATTGTATCTGAGGTACGGTGGGGAATATACAAAAGATTTCACTGTCTCAGGGAATCGGCAGCTGAAAACCTTAGCAATGTGATCACACCATGATCTTTGATACTTCGATTCCTTAACCAAGTTTTGAACACCGACCTCCAAGAGAGCAACTCTGGATTCAAGCGAAGGGACTACTGTTTCACAAACTTACCCATTTATTGTCCATATATGTCATGGGGATGATGACTGGCACCAGCTATCGAACACAGTGACAAGATGATTCTACAAAAACCATGGCACCCTATCTTATTCAATTCATGTCTCAAACTATTTATGATTTTCCGACCAACATTCCATCAAAGTTTCATTTTTAGTGCGTAAAAGTGAGTGAGCCTATTTATGTGAACTTCTGTACTCACTGTTACCGGATCTATTCTAGACATAAAAAAGTGATGCAACCATTCATTTAGGAATAGCCCCTCATTAGGAATTTTGCTCTACCCAGCTTTATCCAAATCATCGACATCGGTACCGTCTCCAGTTACATTATTGACTAACTCCTTTCACGTTAGATCTTTCATGTAATAGCTATCCCCATCTACGGTATGAAATATGATGAATTCATCCTCATCGTTTAGAACATTGGAATGCATGTACAAGTCATTGATAGCTTCTGATGTAAGTGGCACAATTTTGCCTCTACAATATACCTTATCCCACCTTGACCCACACTTCAAGTTTGCATAGAACTCACTTACAATATTAAGGTTCAACTTAGGAAGATTCTCGCCTTATATTTACCACCCAAGGATGCAGATAGTTTCTTTGAATGGAGGAAATGCCTCAATTTCCATATCTAGGCTATGACAGTTTGTTTTGTATGTTTGTTGTATGACCCTTGACTCCTCGGACATGAAAGTATCATCTGAGTACTTGCTCATTAATCCAATGGGTGGTGATGAAGAGGATGCAAGGCGTGTCCTTTCAATGTGGGTTTTGGTCCCATCTCTTAAAAACCCATTCAATCATTGATCAAACGTCTTGCATGTGATCCAAGAGAATCATAATCAATGACATATATGCAAGAAAAACATTCCATATCAATCATCATACAAATTTTAGTCATTTTACAAATCCTTTGTATGTAAATTTTTATAAAGGGTGGTATGTACTTCCTTTAGACAAAAACTATGTTTTGTTTTATCCACGTTGAGGAAGGACATAAAAAATTGGATTTAAATAAGCTGAAATCAAGTTTACACAAGTATTTTGAAAGAGATACTAGTGCCTATGATATATTTAAGCTACTTCTTAGAGTTGCTTTAATAACGTAATAGACGGGATTGCTCTATAACAACAAGATATGTGTTATTTTGAGGAGGCTCTAGAGTGAATAGACGGGATTGGTTTAACAACATAATAGATGGGACTGATTTCACAATGTAATGGATGGGATTGTCCCTTATTCGAGAAGTCCCTGGAAGCCTACCGCACGAACGTAACGCGAGACTCCCTAGAAGATCTTAACATCCCAACAGACCCCATCACAGCGTTTGACCTGCAAGGCTGTATCCTCCAAGTCACCGTTGTATATTGCCTGTTCACGATGCTCCATGTGTAGATGGAGAAAATCCTCATCGATTGGTCCAGGATGAACCATGGTGTATCCCTGAATAAAATGAAATATTGAACATCAGTCAATGAAACACATTGCACAAAATGGCAGAATAATTTGCAGCAAAAATCAATTTTATATCAATCCACCCCATCTGATTTATCAGACACTTAGCAAGTAACAATAGTTAAAGCTTTAAACTAACAAGGTAATATAATATAACAGAAAATCTCAAGTGTCACGAAATAGATAGGTCCCTAACATTGATAACTAAGCATTTCCAGAAAAGTCATAATTAAACATTCTAAGGAACTCAGTAATGCAAGTAGTACCCTATGCGGGACGCCACACACGGACACCTCTACGATTATCAGATACTCTTTCATCCATATGATTCCTTATTGTTCTCTCCACAAATTGTCCATGTCTCCTATTGCAAAACTTTTTCGATATCGGGGACCAACCTCCAATTCACGGGTTGCCACAATGAAGGATCTCGGACGGGCATGAAACCAACACTGTATTGTGATACGAAGTTTGTTGTGTGATATACCTTATCACAAAGGTTTTTTCCTACAAACAGCCAAGGCATGGGAACATGGCAGCCTGAAAATTTGCCACTCTCAACATCTACATTGTTTCTTTAAGTATTTCACAGTATAGTGTCATTCACCGACACTGCATTCAAAGGTCCTTTTCACAACCTTGTGAATATATAAATTACGATCGTACACATCTATAACATGTCCATGCCCCCTGCTATCGTTCTTCTTGAACTTCTTCCAAATCCTGCATGGAAAAATACAACTGCAAAATAACAATAATTTAAATTACGATTACTTCTAGAGTCAGTGCATATGTAGATAAACTTTTTTGATGTAAGTGTACCTCCAGTTAGTTGCCTCCGTTAACCTTTGAGAAAACATTTTGATTGTTCATTCGAAAGTTGCGTTAATAATAGAAGTTATCAGTAGATGTCTTACGCACCTCAAACAGTTGTTGTAGCTCTCCAAAATGTTGGTGTAAAATACCCCACCGACGGTTTCCATCGAAAGCGAGACACCACTTACTCCTGTCATGTTCTTCCAACTATTGCCATGCAGCGGGTTCGAGCTCCTCCAACTCCTCCTTGTATTCTCACCACTTCTGTTCCTGTCTAGCATAACCAAGCTACCACACCAGGGTCTTAAAATGCGCATTTTTAAATTTCCCACTTTTTTCACTGAGGATGTTGGACTGAAAATGCCTCAAACAGAATCAATGATATCCTGTCGGCTCCATCCATCCATCCGTGTGTGCCATTACATTCAAGATCCCCGAATGACAGTCAAATATAACACATATGGACCTAGAATTATTACCTACCATATGGTGTTGCAACTTGAGTATGAACCAATGCCAGCACTCATTTGACTCAGCATCTACTATTGCATAAGCGATTGGCAATATATAATCATTCGCGTCATGTACAACAATAGCTAGCATTGTGGCCTGGTACGCCTCTTTTAGAAAAGTACCATCCACACTGATCACAGGATTGCTTTGGCGAAAGGCTTCGATAGCCTAACCAAATGCCCAATATACAAACTTGAACTCCATACACCCGTGACCATAATCTCTATCAGGTATGTCTTACCAATCAACAACTGTGGATGGATTAGCTCTGAGTAGCTTATCCATAAATGTGGTCAATCTATGGAAGTATTCCTCCCAGGTTCTAAAGGCCAAATTAATAACCTTCTGTCGACTGTACCATGCCTTCTTGTACGAAATGGTTACTTTTAACTACTTAAGAACATGCTCTATAATATCTTTGATTGTGAAGGAGGGTTGGTCTCGATCTAATATCGAATGGAGCGAGTGATGATCAACGATGTCACATTAGTGTTGCCATCCAATCGGCCAGCACCAATAAAAGAATGACTGCTTGCCCATTTTGTGATCTCCCACATCCTGTGGGAAGACTTCACACTGGCTCTCACAACCCACGAAAAATTTCCATTTCCTTCGACAACTTCCCTATGTTTTGCGTACCATGTATGCGACTTGCCCTCCACAACCTGGTGTTTCCTATTCATCTTCGAATTCCACCTAGATATTACTTCTACCAATTCCAACTTTGTCTAAAATCGCATACCCAAATAAACCTTTTCCTGTCGCTTGAATGTAATTAGGAAGTATCCTGCCACAATCAGTCAGGTCATACCCATCCTTATTAGGACCCCCGTAATACTTGGAGAATGCCTTGGTATTAGGATTCCACATTTGAAGGATTACAGTGGGGACATTGTTCGTGTACATCACGTGATCATCATCATTCCCTGGATTCAAATCAGATGATAAAGAAGGATCATCTTCACTTTATGCATCGAGTTCCCCACCTTCACCTTCCTATTCATCAACATCAATATAGCTTACAATAAGGTCACTACAACCACCACCGGAACAATGCTCGACAATTTCACAGACGTAATCATCGTCGAAGACATTAAATTCTTTATGGTAACCACCATGAGTACCAACACTTTTGGATGGCTGAGAGTAGCCAAGCTGGACATACACTGAAGGTTGACTTGACTCACCAACGACATGATATTCTCCTAAACCTTGGCAATATTCTGGTGTCGAGAAGGGAGGGCAGGGTTCTGAGGTATAGTTATGAACATTTCTCAACAATGACATGAACTTGCCGGTGCCAACATCACCAAGAAATTCAAAGTTGGTATCAATCATGTCTAGCTTAATATAAAGATCAGCTGACGATGGGGGCATTCTATGAACAGTGTCAAATAAGGTCTTCGTCAACTGGTCATCTTCCACATCATAATATCAAAAATATATACAAGAACCAATCATCTCATGACAACGATAAAATATTCTCGCAAGAAACCCTCACATTGAATGCCAAGCCGTGTCACAATTAATTCAACTAATTGAGAGTGTTTTAACCTCTGGTTTAAGGTCAGATGTTTCTCAGCTATAGGAGGATCATAGTACACACCCACTTTCACATCATACTTAATCACACCCCTTATAAACAAGTACAACAACAAATTCATCCTGCAACTGTAACATAGTAGTACACGACAAATAATTACCTTTGAAAATGACGATTATGTTAAAAATAATAGATTATAATTCAATGATTCTGCCTAACGAACATCATAATAAAACAGTTTTTTCACATGCTCATCATGAAAACAAGTACAAACTCATCCACAAGACATCGATTCATAACAAGAAAAAATATTCCATATTACATCGACATGAGATTCATCTAAAATGTCTAAACTACGACTCCTTACAAAAATGCCTCACCTTCAACAAAAAAAGATATGTTCCTGTTGACAACAGTAACAATTTCCTGGATATCGCACCCCAACGTTTCCTACACTAGTACCAATAAAAATATCAAGAAATTTGAAAATGATATCCAAATCCAATTAACAATTACCATGCATTTCAAACAAATTTTATCATTCAACAACATCGGTTTATTGATTTCGAAAATGACTTTTCAAACATCGACATCATTCGGAAAAAAAAATTCCTACAATCGTACGAAATTAACTCCAAACAAATTCAAATAATATCCAATAATAACTCAATAAGATTATGCATACATTTTTAGAACCTCAATAACAATTTCCCTACAATATATCATACAATATATTACTGAAAACATTTTCATTCACACCTACAAAAAATAAAAATAAAAATAAATTTCATACAACATATACAACTTATTTCACAAATTTCTTTTAAAAATTATAATTTCTTGATAGTACATATTACTCATTGAAAAATATACTCAAAAACAACTCGAGCAATCTCCGGCGAAGCCCCTCCGTCTGCGGTGGCGCGTGAAATTCACTTGCGTCTATAATGGTGACGCGTGATACTCACATGCAGCTTTCTGGTCAGTGCGTGCAGTATACGCGCGGCTGCACCACCACCGTTTTGTCCAAAAATGATGTAGTCGAACCCAATGCAAAATGTAGGCGAAGAAAAAGATGAGTTACAACACAAAAAATAGCCAAATCATCAACAAACAAAACCAAGATCCACACATTTAGCAAACCTTGGTTATGAGTCAATTTATCCAAGATTCGGGAGCTCCATTATCGGTCTTCGAGGCTAAGGGAACATGGGAGGTGGTTACCGACACGAAAATGGGATTAAAATGAGGGGAAAAGGAATGAAATTTGGCCGGGAATGAAATGCACGAAGGACTGAAATAGGAGTAACGCTGCTCTGTTCTTGGCTTTAAATAGAACAGAGACAACGCATTTGCCAAATGTGTGGTCTGGGTTTAAAAAATAAATCATGAAGACGCATTTAACAAACGTGTCTTCAATATTTCAGCAGAATTTTTTTTTGTAAAACACGGAAGACGCATTCTTTGAATGCGACTTCAAAATTTGGCCGTAAAAAAAGCAAAAACATGAAGACACATTTGGCAAATGCGTCTTCCTCGATCAAAATTTACAAAAAAAATTTAAACAAAATTAGGGATGCGTCCTCACCATTTGCATTCGATCAGTTGTACTATAGCACCAAATAAATAAAAAAAATTAATAAAGCATTTACTAAATTACCCTCAATAAATTTTAATTTTAATCAAGTTTTGATTATGTAAAATTAAATAAGGCACCATATGTTTCAAGACTATTATGACCATGTGTTTCCATCCGAAATGGGTGTATGAAATGACCTCAAAAGTGAACATTGATTGGTTACAATATATTCCCAAGAATCGCAATATGGCCCCAAAATTCCTTAAGGCACCATACATAACTTCGAATTGTACAAGTTTTGGTATTTTAACCAAATGTATCGTATTATGAATATTTTATTCATGGTGATGACATGTATAGAAGTGCTACAATGGATTCTAGAGTTAATTGGCTTTTTTTAATGTAATTTTTTATGAGAAATTACCCAACATGCCAAATATTTTTTTATTAGACTATAAACCACCCAAAACAACACTAATTATTTTTCTATACCAATATTTCTTAACATCAAACCACATAAGAATTTATCTGGAATAATAAAATTTTAAATTAAGAAGACAGTTTAAGGCAGTCTAACGTAATAATACAATTTTTTTTTACAAATTTGCTTAGGTTCACCAAATAATATATAAACTTCATGAATAGTAATGGGAAAATGGTTCCACCACTTAATTTTCTAATTTATCATCCTTATATCGTGTACTGGTCGTGACATCCACATCGTATTTTAGGTACGATGGGGAATATCCAACGGATTTCACTGCCTCAGGGAATCAGTAGCTAAAAACCTTAGCCATGTGATCACACCATTATCTTTTATGCTTCGATTCTTCAAGCATGTTTTGTACACCAACCTCCAAGAAAGCAACTCGGGATTCAAAGGAAGGGAAGTGTTGACTATCGGTCACACTATGTGACAAAAACATTAGCATAGCTTTATATGTCTTGTATTTGATAGAATCTAGGATCAAAGTATTCTATAGATCATGTAACGCAAATATCCTCAAGTGTTCGTTGAATATAGTTTACATGTTACTGCATGTTCAGTAGTTGTTCGATAAAACCCCCTTGAAACCTTGTTTTGCAACATTGACTATTCCCTACACACAATCAGATTGATAACCCAATTGCAAAAATTTTGTAGTTAAATTTTAAATTCCTAGAATTTCTGTGGGCGACCCTGGATTTACACTTGCTATCCTTTGGTAATTTATTAGCTAGTGTAGGAACAAAAATACAAATATATATCTACTGTGTTTGTTATTTTCCGAAATAGGTATTTCTCGAGTTCTTGATGTGGGCCGAGGATCCTTGCACTACGATTTCGAAAATAGCCTATTTTCTTTGTTTTTGGTTCATGGAGAAAATAAATTAAAAATGTGTGGAGAAATGGAAGTTGTTGGTTCACAGGGCCAATAAAAGCGAGAAGATTAGATATTATGAATTGTTGTTGATTTACACCCCCAATTCGTGGTATGGGGGTTCACCAGGAACTAACACTTGGATTTAGTCCCCAAATCCACATGTGAGGAAATACATGTGGCTTTGCCTAATTTTGGTAGGACTAGTGAATCGCTCCAATCCCAAGTACTTAATTTACATTATATATTTGGGGACTCAACTCTCTTCGAGTGTTGAGAGAGTTGGAGGACCAGTAACTGAGTTGATTGGAAATGTGAGCTAACTAGTGGGAAAAAGTCAGATAATGGATGAGGAAGATCCACCACCCCCTTCTAGGGATGGATTGAGGAGTAGGCAAGGAGTTCAGAAAAACAAGGAGCCTTTCGAGGTCCTCAGACATTGTGAGGTTAGTCTTCCTACCCTCGACACTATTAATCTTATTCCTAAATGTGAAAAAAATTATAAAAGAACTATTTGCTTGGAAACAATACTCTAGGCATAGATTGGCAGATAAAACTAGTGATCTAGGTGCAATAACCCTAGTATGTGCACTATCCCCTGCATGATTCAAGAGACTTTGATCAAGGATGGTATGGTAGATCTAGGAGCCTTTATTAATTCTATCCTTACTCTCTGTATAGATCATTAAACTTAGAAAATGCATGCCACCAGGGTGGTAGTCCAATTGGCTACTGGCTCCACCACAAATCCGAGAGATATCATGGAGGATGTGATGGTCAATGTCAATGGATTAACATTCCCAGCTGATTTCTGTGCCCTAGATATGGAAAATGAAAAGGAGACCACCCATATATCCTTAAGGAGACTCTTCTTGAAAACTTCTAAAGCTATAATTGATGTGCATAATCAAAAGTTAAGCTTAGAGTGAGGTACTAACATGTAAGGGAGCATAAATTGACATGTTGATGAATATTCTCCATTTGTGATTGATGTTCTCGATGATATTGTGCAAGGGACTTTTGAGGTTGCCATGTATGTAGCTTTAAAGAATGATCATGTTAATGATGTTAGTTCTATAAATGATAGTTTAGTAGAGAGTGTGGGGGAGGTTGACCCCCAACTTGAGACTCACACAGAGAGCCTACCTAAGAACCTAGAAGGCCTAGTGATACACTAAACCAAGCCTTCAATAGATGAACCCCCTGTAGTTGAACTTAAGCCTTTACCCCAAAACTTGAAGTATGTTTTCTTAGGCGAGGAGGAGACACTATCGGTAATTATTTCTAGTAGGCTCACTAGTGAGTAACAGGATAGGTTAATTAAGGCTCTTAGGAAATTTAAGGGAGCCATAGGCTGGAAATTAGCAAACATCAAAGGCATTAGTCCATAAACCCATATGCACTGTATATTGTTAGAAGATGGTGAGAATCGCGTACGCAAACCTCAAAGGTGTTTAAACCCGCCGATGATAGAAGTAGCTAAAGGTGAAGTCCTTAAGATACTAAAGGCCTAGTTCATATACGAGTCAAATTCAATGCATCATTTCATATATATATATATATGAAAAATGAATGACCAACACAACACACTTAAACAAAATATGATTACTAGTTCAAATTCATATAAATTCACCTTTAATTCTCACCTTTTTTTCTTTGAGACATTTTATCGAACATGATATGAGCATAAAATTTGTAGTGATTCCTAACAAAAAATGAAGATGTAAAACCAATGAAAATGATACCTAGATGACTAACCTTTAGGGATACAACGATTCGGGTGTGCTTGAAGAGTGTAATCGTCGATTTACTCGGGCCTTCAAAGGGTTTCAAGCAATGATTGGTGTAATACAAAATGGGGCTCTTGGACCTCTTATAGCAAGGAAGTGAGAGGGTTGATGGAGTCATCATAAGTTATGGGGAGTTATGAAGAGTTTTTCAGAAAGTTATAGCAGTTAAGATTTTTGGAAGATGAAGGGAGAAGGGGAACAAATTGATGAATGTGGATTTTCATCGGGCTACATGGATATAAAAAAATTAAACTGGTGCCTATGTATTTCATATTTATGTTAGGGACTTATTTTTTGACAAAACACCTAGCATCAGTACCATGACCGGTGCCTTTGAAAAATATACTAGTGCGTATAAGGATACAACGCAGTTGCTCAACACTACTTTAATTAAGTTTTATAAAACAAAATTTGAACCCGAGAGTAAATTGAGTATTTTTTGGCTAAGTAAGTAGAACTGATACTAATACTGGTGTCTTTAATATTTATACCGGTGTAAATATGAAACCAAGGAAGCTGTCCAAGGCTGCTTTAAATATAAATTAATTAAATGTTATCTCATCCGGGATCTAGCATTGGTACCTAAAACCGGTTCCCTAGTGTAACGTATTGGTAAATTTTATTTACTGATTTTTTGAAAATTATTTGATAACCCACCACGAATAAAAGTCTTTACACCGGTACTACACCCTTATACTCATGTAAGTAATATTTTGGTGCCTTTCTAAAAGTTTTTTATTCTTGCATTCACCTCCCTCGTAGGTTTTTTAGACCTCCAAATCAAAAAATTGACGATACGATGAAATTCGCTATTTAAACCTAATTCAGGCAAACCTCGGGCCCCACAAAAATAAAATAAATGTATTTAGACATTATGGGAACATTACACACTGACCCCAAACATTTCCAATCACTCTGTTTTGCCCTAATCCCAGGCACCCGTGTGGAATCTTATAAAACACCATATTATACAAGTCCCATGGTTAAACCATGTGGGTTAATATGATTTTAGTAGTTGTTGATCTTTGTTTATTGCAGTTAGGTTCTCAAAATGTGTGATTCGATTACGGTAGTATCCATAACCCCGAACAATGAAAATTTCAATATTCTAGCCTTATATTAAAATGGAAAATATTTATGTTCCGGTGATAAAAATTCAAAAAGCGATAGTACATGTTCTAGAGTAACTTGTAATAGTTTTCTTTGAAATAACATTGTGTAATCCGAATATCTAACGGCCTTACTTTAGTTCCCGAACCTAACCATTTCCTCAATCTTGTAATTTGGAATTACATTGGGGATGTTTGGAGTACCATCTAGTTTAAGCAGATTTCCATTTCGAGCTACGAGTAAACTTTTTTACCTTTTGCAGTCCCTCCAAGAATTTTTGAAGCGTCAAAATATAAAATCAGCAACACTAAAATACAATTCAATTCAACACGATTATGACCATGTGTTTCCACCCTAAATGGGTGTATGAAATGACCTCAAAAGTGAACATTGATTGGGTATACTAAATTCCCAAGAATCGCAATATGGCCCCGAAATTCAATAAGGCACCATACATAGCTCTGAATTTTACATTTTTGTTATTCAAACCAAATATGTCATATAATGAATGTTTCATTCATGGTGATGAAATGTATAGAAGAGCTACAATGCGTTCTAGAGTTAATTGAATTTTTTATTGTAATTTTATATGAGAAATTACCCAACATGCCAAATATTTGATAATTAGACTATAAACCGCTCAAAACAACACTAAGTATTTTTGTACACCAACATTCCTTAGCATCAAACTACATAAGAATTTAATAGGAATAATAAAAATTTAAATTAGGAAGAGAGTTTAAGGTGGCCTAACGTAATAATACAATACGTTCTTACAAATATTCTTAGTTTCACCAGATAATACATCAAATTCACAAATAGTAACGGGAAAATGGTTCCCCCGCCTAATGTTCTAATTTATCATCTCTAGCTCGTGTAATGGTCCCGCCATCCATGCCATCCACATCGCATTTAAGGTACGTTGGGGAATATCCAACAGATTTCACTGCCTTGGGGAATCCGTGGATAAAAACTTAGCCATGTGATCACACCATGATCTTTGGTACTTCGATTCTTCAAGCATGTTTTGTACACCGACCTCCAAGACAGCAACTCTATATTCAAGCGAAGGGACTATTGTTTCACAACCTTGCCCATTGGTTTCCCATATATTTCATAACGATGATGACTGACACCAGCTCTTGAACACAATGACAAGATGATTCTACGGAAATCGTGGCACCCTGTTTTATTCAATTCCAATCTCAAACTATTCGTGATTTGCCGACCAACATTCCATAAAAGTTTCATTTTTAGTGCGTACAAGTGAGTGAGCCTATTTCTGTGAACTTTCGTGCTCACTGTTACTGGATCTATTCTAGACGTAACAAAGTGATACTACCCATTCACTTCGGAATTAGTCCTCTACAATAGACCTCATCCCACCTTGACCCACACTCAAGTTTGCGTAGAACTCACTTACAATACCAAGGTTGAATGTAGACAGAGTCTCACCTTATATTTACTACCCAAGGATGCAAATAGTTTCTTTGAATGGAGGAGATACCTCAATTCCCCTATCTAAGCTATGACAGTGTGTTTTCTATGTTTGTTGTATGACCCTTGCCTCTTTGGACATGAAAGTATCATCTGAGTACTTGCTCATTGATCCAATAGGCGGTAATGAAGAGGATGCGGGGCGTGTCCTTTTCATTGTGGGTTTTCTTCCCATCTCCTCAAAAACCCATTCAAACATTAATCAAACACGTTGCATGCTATCTAAGAGAATCAGAATCAATTAAATATATGCTCGGACAACATTCCATATCAATCATCATACAAATTGTAATCTTTTTACAAATACTTTGTAGGTAAATTTTCATAGAGGGTGGTATGTGATTCCTTTAGACAGAAACTATGTTTTGTTGTATCCACATTGAGAAAGGAAACAAAAAATTGGATTTAAATAAGCTGAAATCAAGTTTACACAAGTATTTTGAACTAGATACCGGTGCATATAATAGATTTAAGCAGCCTCTTAGAGCTTCTTTAATTTCTAATTAAATCATATTCATTAACCAGAGAACAATACCAATTTTTTAAGCTAAATTCTGGTGCCTTTGTAGCCAACAGTTGTGTAAATTAGATAGATAAGCAGCTTCATGGGGCAGCTTTAACTCCCTAGTTAATGTAATTCATTGACCTGAAAGTAAGTCCCAAAAATATCTAAATATCTAGCACCGGTAGTCTTACCGGTGTAATCCGCCCTCCGTGGAGTCATTAACAAACAACCTTTCGGGAGAACAAATACTCCTAAGTGGTGGGAGATCAACGATAGAAATTTATATTTTGGTCCCGTGGTCCCTACCAACTACTAGAGAGTAGCTAGTGGCAAGTTCGGGGTCATCCAAAGAGATGCCAGTATTAAAAAGTTAACTACACACAACTCACAATTAGGCGTCATTCTGATTGTGTGTCGGAAATAGCTAGCACTACAAACATAAGTTTTGAGAGGGGTTTGTTTAAGAACTACTAATTATGCGAAATAAGAGATTAAACTATATTAAACTAGTCTTTGGAATATTTGAATAAGCTGACCGGTAAATAACTTTGATGCTAGATTCTATCGCATATAAGACATATAAACCTATCTCATGTTATGTCACATAGTGTGTGTTATAGTCGGAAGTTCCCGACGTCTGTCACGCAATGGTTCTGGGAGGTCATCCCCGTACCTCTCAATGATGTAATTTTTAAGCCCTTATTGTTTACTAACTACAACTAAGTAGCTAGTGGCAAGTCAGGATCGTCCACAGAGACATGAGATATTCTCAAGTGTTTTCTCACAAAATGGTGAATACTACGCTAGATATATAGATATTCACACATATATATAAGCAAATAAAGAGGGGGGTTTTGGTTTTGTTTTTCTAAGTTAACAATTTAAAGATAAGTTAAACTAACAACACATAGAATAACTAAAAGGAGATTAAATATGAATTATGGAGTCTTGGGGAAACTTGACTTACACTTCAATACCTTCTATCTATCATTGAACATATAACCTATATAACACCTTTACTACTTCTTGTGAAGATAAATCTTCCATTCTTCTTTGATATTAGTTTAATAGAGTGAATTCGACATCTCTAGTTAAACCTCACTAATGACCCCTTTAGTTGTTCAATGCCTAAAGGTATCCATTAATGACATTAAGCTCAAAGAATCAACAAGCTTGGTAACACTTATAAATACTATACCGTGTCTAAGAACTGAACCAATTCATGCATTTACATAAAATTACCCAAGAACGTTCAACGCTCATTGACTTCTCTCATTTTCTACACAAATAAACATGACGAAGAATTCGACATCACCATATTTACTTAGCACTTATCAAATCTCCAATAACATTAGAATCCCTAAATCATTCTTTTGGATTTCATATCAAAGAGGGAAGAATTAATTACTTTCTTCAAACCCTAACACAATATCATACAAACATCATATACTCAAACTTCAAATATTATAAATGAAATCAACAACACATTTCAACACAATAAATGCACAATAGATAAAGCATTACACAACTTATAAACAAGTCTCAAGACATAGAATTGGAAGCCTAATCAATTGCTCACAAGGATATTTTTAGCTACTACTAATCATACTAATTAACAAAAGAAATTCAAGCATTGAACCAAAGTAGAACAAAGATGAAAAGATTGGAAATCTAGGGTTTTTCGGAGAGAAAGTCGGGGAGAAAAAAGTTGGGGAAGAAGAGAAAAAGTGTTGAGTGTTTATAGTACAAAAATCCCAAAAAGTAAGTTTGGGCAGGTGGCTATCGCAACTCACGACACATCAGTTACGACTCGCGACGACCAGAGTATCCTGCCCTTAAGTGACTTATCTCTTTGGTCTTCATGTAGTCTTCTCTTCTTCCTTTCTCTGGGTCTTCAAAAGTATTCATAGTCTTTAAAATGGAGTCTTCAAGGTCTTCAAATATTCAACAATAGCCTTGTCTCACGGAATTCTTATTACAAGTGACAGAAGCGATAAATTCGCTCTCAACTCTAATAATACTAATTCAAGGCAAAGTAGAATATCCAAAGCATAAAAGTCTACCAAAATGAGTACAAAAGATCCTAAATTAACTATACAAAACGGACACACCAAATATCCCCACACTTGAACCTTACTCATCTTTGAGTAAGAAAAGATCCAAGCATAAGAACCATCTCGCATGTCCCTAACCTAATACTAATATTCCCCCACAGCAAAATCTCCCAAAACTCTCAAATTTCTAATTCCCCAAAAGTGTATATCACACAAACCCCTTTTTGTTCCTAAATCTACCCATATATACTATCAATCCCCTATTTCATAAAAACAATTTCTAATCCCTAATTGATATTCCCCAAGAGTTAATAGTATCAAATGAATCTAAGAATCAAATATCAAATGTTCAACATAAGCTTCACTTTATACCAACAACACATATACCCAAAAGCAAACGAAGCACATCAAAAATCAAGAATTCCATACCTTGCTTCGTTTTCCCCCGCTAACTTACCCAATCCCAAGAAGTGCCATGATGTTAGGCTACCCGATCAACCAATTTTCAACCGCAACCTTATGACTCCAACGCCGGCAAATGAGTAGATCGTAACGAAATTTCATTTTCTTTTCTCTCTTTCTCTCATTTTGCCTAGGAGCCCTTTCGGGTTTTCATCCTAGCGGCACATCATGTTTCTTAGGCTCACATCTCACCCACATTTAGCCTCTCATTTTTTCCTAGGTCGCCCTTTCGGGTTTTTGACATATCCGGGCCCCCAATGTTGCCTAAATTGCCCTCTCGGGTTTTCAACTTAGCGGGTGCATTTTTATTCTTCTTCTTTTTTTTCTTAAAAAATTCCAAGAGTAATGGATTTAAACCATAAACAAAAGAAAAATATCATGAAGGAAATATAAAATATCCAACATCCAAAAGAAAATATCCTAAACAACGATCATCCAAAAATAAGAAAAACTAACATCCAACGGTAAAACAAATCCAAATCCAAGTGATAACAAAAGCATAAACTACCCCTCCCCCTACTGGAAACCTACATTGCCCTCAATGTAGGCAGAAATATAGAACATATCAAAGGAAGGGGTATGCAATAGAAAGCAGCTCACTATCCCTGATGGGAGGAAGAACCACTGTCACCGTACCTCTGCTTGTACTCGGTCATCCATGCCTTGTTGCGTAGATGTCTGTCTCTGCAGCGCGCTGCTCCGGGATCAGGTCCTGTGTGCCCACCAGCCTGTGCTCGCATATCTCAGACTGCTGATGCGAGCTGGTCTATCTCCTCATCCATGTCTAGAAGGTGTCCCGACATGTACGAACTGTGGTCATACATCATACTGTGTAGGTGGAAATTGAGGCTGCCAGATGTTGCTGAGAGTGGTCATGACTGTCATGCATCGGGTCCGGCATCATCGGCTCTGGCTGAGGGCGGTGCGGAGATGGTTGTGGTGACTGGTGCTGCATTGGGTCTTGCTGCGGCGGGTCCATGGTAAAAGAAATGACGCCCTCATCTGAATCAATAGGGAGGTTCCTAAGCTCCAGTTCGAACCCCTTGTTGCACTCCCGGTAAAATTCAAAACTTTAGTCAAGTAATTAAGTCAACTATGGCCTGAATTCTACTGTAAACCAACACAAAGGGGAAAATTTCCAACCTTTACTCATGTAGTTATATCAGCTGCATGTGTTTTGACTTCTATTGTAAACATCCACAGAGGGGAAATGTTCCCGACCTTTACTCATACAATTAGGTCAACTGTGTCTCAACTTTTATTGTATACCAACACAATCAACGGAAAATGTTCCTACCTTTGCTCACGTAATTAGGTTAACTGTGGCTCAACTTCTATTGTAAACAACACACATGGGTAAAGGTCAAAACTTTACTCATGTAATTAGGTCAATTATGGTTGGACTTTTAGTATAAACCAATTAGGATGGTCAAAGGTAAAAAACTTTACTCATATGATTAGATTAGTTGTGTCTCAAATTCTATTGTAAAGCAACAAAATTAGCGAGAAAAAACTTGACCTTTACTCATGTCATTAGGTCAACTGTGTCTCAACTTCTATTGAAAGCCAATAAAACCCTGAATAAAATACTAAAGGAGGAAAAACCAACCCTATTAGTTTATTAAAGAAAATAATAAATAATTACATATTCTAATTTCTCGTTAATAGCAATGGGGTGTCTGATTGTGACGATTGAATCCACAAAGCTGGATTGTTTGGGGAACCCCTCGGGTATGGTTTTGTATGTTGGCCTTTATTGGCCTAGGTGAGGCCCAATATTGGCTAAGTCCCAACACTATTAACCGATGTCTCTTGGTCTTTTGCACGCGGGGACGTCGCTTTAAAACACCACTGAAATCACAAGTATATGTGAAATGGGCCTGATGGGCCTAACCTAGCCCATTACAGATGCTGGAATACTAATGACCGGCATTGCACACCCATTGGTCGTCGTTGTAATATTTGGTGAGAGAACATTTTTATGTGTCATTCTCTCAACACAATAAGCCCATACGCTTTGAAAGGGCATTTATTGCCAAAAATGAAGCCCTCCATCACCCAAACACAAAATCTCATCATGCACGTCACACTTTTACTCCATTGATTCAAGCTACAAGAATCCAGAAAGTGCATTTGGTGGATGATATTTTATGCATCAACTCTTTTCCATCGGCCTCTTTGAGAAATACAAGACAATGCTCAAAAGACCATGGGTTGTAGTCAACCACCTTCTTCTTGTCATCTTCACTGTAAAATTGGAAAATCGCTAGATTTCTACCCATGTTGAAGTCATCAAATTTGTTCTGGCATTTCCAGACCATGTTCAAATAGTGATCATTGACTCAACTCTCTTGGTTTTCTAGGTTAAAATTGTTGCTGCCAACTAGGTATTTTCTTTGTTAATGAGGTTGCTCTGTTTGTTTTGGCTCGGTGGCTTATCGCTGTTCGAGATCTTTAGACTTTCATACATCCTGCCTAGTAAATTTTCCACGGCCATTGATGCTAAAATATCGAAAAACACAGAAGAATTGTCATTGCTAGATTTTTGCTTTTGAATAGAAAGTGAACAAGTGCATGAATGTGGTGTAGATGATGATCCAGAGGTGTGTGTGTATATATATATTGATGAAAAAGATGAAGATTTTCAATCAACATAATTCCTTGATTTCTTCAAATTAATGAATTTTTAAATTAATAGATTGTTTTCCATGTTAAGAAAATTAACGTATCTAACATTCTAAATTTGAAATTTGAAATTTGAATTCGAATGATGGATCAAAGCTTCCACAATTTTTTAAGTTTGATAGATAGATGATCCAGTACTTCAAATGTGGATATAATTCTAGAAAGAGAAAATGAACAGGGAAAAAGCAGGGGATTTTTATTTCCCTATTGAGGGGGTAGGATGGTTGATGTAAGTACTTTGATATAGTATACGTTTATTTAAATATGAATTACTAAATCAAAGTTTGATAGAACACAACAAACACATAAATTTATTTGGTAGTATCTTTTACAGATTTTTTGACCAGCATGCTAGTATGGAACTTTATGGTAACAACAACATTCTTTTTGCTGTAAGATCTAGCACACACATGAAAAGGCTATATGTGTTTTGTTTAACACATAAGGTGACTGATGATCCATCGCAGTGAAGGTCGGAGATCTTCTCAGAGCTCTCCAAGGAACATAGATTTTTGTGTTTTCCATCGCAATTTTCACCCCAGAAACACTTGCATAAAACAAGTTACTAGATGTAGGCACAAAAATGTTGCTCTTTGCGCATACATAGAAGTCAATGTACTTTTCATATTGATGATTATTAGTACCAAGATACCTTGCCTTCATATCAATAGGCATCAGAGAGTCCTATCAAAAAAAGTGCTACACATATTAGCAAATCTATAACTTCAAATACTTCATTAAAAGCTATTATACAATTTTCTCATCAATTTTATTTCATACTAATTTTTTCCCCAAATTTCAAAGTTATACTACAATTTTTTTTATCCAAGTAACTTTAAAAGATTAAGTTTTTAATGCATTTGCGAATTTGGTTATTCAATAAATCCATGCTTGCAGTTCTAACATACAAATTAAGTGGTCCACTAAACAAATTCTACTTATCATATTTTGAGTTAGATGAATTTGAATTAGATGAACTTTTACAAACTTTAATATATGTACCAAAATGAATATATCTGCCATATTAAAAAAGAATTACTATTTTAAATTATCTACCAAAATTAATTTTCAATTAAATTTCTAAATAAATGGGAACATACATATGTAGTCAGGTAATTACCTTGGTGAACAGATTTGGATGTTCTTTCCTCAATGGTTCAAGACTTGGATGCCCTCCTGTTTGAGTGATATAGATGGCTGTGTCCTTTCCAAAGCCCATATTATTCAACCTCTCTCCAATTTCTTGGAGATTCAAACATGATTCTTCACCACCCTTGTTTTGGCAACGCATCATTTTGTCCTTGACATTCAAATCCATAGCCACAAACTGTCGCACAGATGATTTCAAACTCAAAAACTGCAGTGTTCTTACCATTGTATTCACCACTCCCCGCAACTCTTCATTCAGTTTAAGACTTCCAAATATGGCCAAACATGTGTACGGCTCCATGAAATGACCATTTTCATCACTCTTTTCATATGCCTTTTTCAGAGACGAAGAGGGATAAAGACTTGCAAGTGTCACTTGTTTGGTCTTTGTGAATATGGGTTCAATGTTGGACCTCACAAACTCTCTGCTCACTCGTTTGCTTATGTTTATGGTACTGCTGAAATCTCTGTTGAATTCATAGGGGGCTTCATTCTTTTCTGCTACTTGAACAATGCCACCTAAACTTGCCTTGAAGTTTTTGACGTCGTAAACTTCTCCAAAATTCCTAAAATGAAATTTTCAAACACAATTGAGTAATGTTAGTGTATGAGCACTACTTGAGGCACTATCATATGCACCGATATTAAAGTATCAGTTAAAAAAAAACTAGAAATGAAGAGATTGGGACCGGTCCAATGTAGTTTGAGGCCCCGGTGAAAAGTTTATTTTGGGCCCTTGTACAGGGGGTTTTAAAAAATAATCGGGCCCTTATGAATTTATGAATTAAAAAAATTAAAAGGTCACCCAAAAAATTAATGTTAAACTGGCCCAAATATAATAAAAAATACAAATTGAATATAAAGTTAATACATATAAATAGTTTTTTAAAAAAGAAAAACAGGGCCCTTAAATTTTTTTGGCCCTGTGCAGGTCACGGGCCGCACCCCTTGGTCCGGCTACGGAAGAGGTTGCCATAACTATAAATTACATTAATACTCACCTTTTGTCAGCTACTCCGATGTCTGTTATATCGGGAAGAACAAGTGTAGCATGAAGATGTTTGGCTATGAAAACCGCATTGGCAACCTGAAATTTTTTCCTCCAACCATTAAGGAATGACTTTTAAGATTAGATATAACTAGGGGTCTGTTTGGTAGATGTGTGCTTATAAGCAAATCTGGCTTATTTTGAAAGCAGGGGGAGACCAGCTTCTGCTTTTCTCCCAAAAATAGGTTCGGCTTTCAAAATAAGCTGCTTTTTAACAGTTTACCAACACCAAAATTTGCTTTGCTTATAAGGACAGCAGATCAAAAGCCCTGCCAAACAGAGCCTAGATGAACTGAAAATTATTTTCTTAAGAAAATTATTGTAGAAAAATCTTTTAGCCAAGTTCTACATTCAATGCTTACTTTTGTCATTAATTAAATATCTACTACTTATCACATATCTTCTGCATATATACCTGTAAGGCGTGATATTCAGGACCATTTGTGAGTGAGAAGAATACATAACCTTGAGTTTGCTCTCTTCGTTCTTCTGTAGGGAAAATATTAATCGATAACTGCAGGCATATTATGATTTTTAAATTAATTAGATCCGAGTTCGAAATTTTACTTAGATCAGAAAACTTTTTCCAGCAAAGTTTCATTGCATCAACTTCCATCTCCCCTTCTCCAGCTACAGTTGAAGCCTTAACGTTCAACACGTTACTATGGATATCCACAGAAACGTCGACCTTTCAAAGACATAAATAAGACATAGGAAGCCTATCAAATTTAATGATACAGTTTCTAGATTATCATGTGCATCCACATAACATGTAAAAGTAAAAAATATACTTGATTGAAATTAAAAGGCTTAAATAATGATAATCTAACAATCAAAAGGTTAGCTTTTCTTGATGTTTTGATTGCAGTAACTAAATAATTTTACCATGGTCTTTATTTATGCTTAATTACTCTAGAAAATATTTATAGACGACAACGTAAAATGATTAAGAAAAAGAATGCAGTGGTTCAAAAAGTTGATAAGGAGTTAGAAAGGGAAAAACCGTAAGAAAGAGGTTTAGTAATTAATGTCGTTAATCCAAATAAAAAGATTGAAATAAAATTTTCCTTATTGTAGGACTTAAATGATATCAAAGATGTGGTTGACAAGTTACCATTACATCGAGCGGAAAAAAAAATCAAAATAGAAGAAATCAATATGAAGATATAAAATGAGAGGCGCAAATTAATAATTCCTGTAAATGAATGAAAATTGATTAAAGATTTGTGTAATGTTACTTCTGAAAGAAATTTAAAAGGATTGTCAAATGACGATTAAATAAGAACAGTTTTTGTTCGTTCGTGGTCGAAAAAATGGTTATGGTGGGAACAAAGAAATTTAAAGAAGATGATTTAGTATTTTTTTTTTCCGGATAAAAAAAGAAGATGATTGTCATAAAAGGGAATTTAAAGAAGATGGCTTAGGACTATGGAGATAATGAATGATGGCAATTTTTTTGGAAAGACGAAATTTAATTATACTAATAAAAGGTAAAAGGTCTTTGTTGCAATATTAAAGTTTTATTGTGCAACGTATAATAGTTATAAATTTTATAACCCCGAAAATTTTATCTTAATTTCTTCTAATTTACACTTTAAACCTTGGTTTTTCCCTGACATATGGAAAGACCGTCTTTCAAGAGACGGACTCATGAATGATTAGTAATTTAATAAGCGGTCTTTATGTTTTGTTCTGGTGCAAATTAAAATAAAATTATAGAACTGTACGTTTGGGTTGCTCTTGAACCTGGAAAGTACATTTTAGGAGTCGGAAAGAACAAGTAATTCATAATTAAAACTGTTATTGTGACGGAAGAAAAACAAGAATGAAGTGTTTGTGTCGGTTTTCTTACCAGTATATGAGATATTAATACCATAATGATAAATTATGGTATAAGACAAGTAGAGTGACCTTTTTTTTTAAAGCTATAAGACAAGTAGAATGATAAATTAAAAAGTCATGCGACCGTCAGATAATTCGTTACTTTCAGAATAAAATTTTCTCTCTTGAAATTAGGTAGTTGGGGAGTATGGCAATAATAAAAAATATATTTTTTGAAATAGATACACTGATAATAGCTGTCAGAACCTTTTCGATTGAACTGGAAACTGAAAAAGAAAAAGGAAAGCACTGGAAACTGGAAAGTACAATTTAGAAGTCGGAAAAATAAGCTCTCTTTTGCGTTTTAAATTGTAATTTAATTAAAATATTTTAATTTTGAGCATAAAATTAAATTAGTGTACAATTTGAATATGTCTACAATAAAGTTAATATACCCAGTAAACAGGATAAGAATCTACTTTTCTATATGGGAACATAACTACCTTTCGTTATTACAATGGGTTTTTTTAAAATTTTATGGAAATACCAGGTTTAAACTATAAATTTGAAAAAATTTAAATAAAATTTTTGTATTATATTAATCGGTGCATAAACCTATCACTCATACATGTTGCATAATAAAATTTTAATATTGCAACTAAAACTTTTTAATTTTGTATAATGTCAATTCAATCCGTCTTTCCAATGTTTATGGAAAGATGATTTTTCCCCAAAGTTTGTGAATTTAAAATGGGACAGGCGAGTAAAATAAGGAGATCATGATATAAAAATGTTAATGTGATGGAAGAAAAGGAATGAATGACGTGATTGCGTAACTTTTATTAATTGACATTAAATTATTATCATGGGGAACTTCGGCGCCCATCTAATTAAACTTTAATAGATAATTAAATTACAATATATTAATATATATTATTGTATCATTAAATTAGACAATGATTAAAATGGATATAATTGAATCTTTAACGGAGTGTGATTTTAAAAAAAAATCATCGATACTCCCTTCACTCCTCTATACTATATGATATCATAGATTTAGCTTTTTTGATTTAACTAAATAAAATAAGTGAATTATATTGAATTTAAAAATGAAAAATAGAATAAGCAAATAAAATTAAAAGATCTTATAAAATTATAAAAAACAAACATGTCAAATAAAAAAAATAAAAACAAAAGTGTAAAAAGTAACGGCAAGAGTATGATCTTGAAAGATGCCACGTAGGACGATAGGAAAGACGGATATGGTGATTAATAAAGTTGTGGTCTTGTTAAAAAAATATTAAGTTGGGGTGGTGAAAATAAAGAAAAGAGGGTGGGTTTTAACGAGGTTTTTATAATTTAAAAAAAATTAAAATTTTATCGTAATGTATAAAATAATTATAATTTAACTTTAAAAATTATTAAAATAAGAATTTTTATTATTAATCTAACCGTTATTATTAGGTCTAACAAGATACTTACTCTAAAAACCATGTTTAGTCAAGAAACCATGAAAAATCAATTAAACTTCCTTTAAGAAGAAATGAGGTAATTTTTATGAGAATGAAAATCATCCTTTAAAAGTTTCTATTAGATTTTTACAAAATAATTTTCCGAAGTTTATTAAAAGGGAGTTAAAGATATATTGTAATCAAACCAGTTATAATTTGATTGACAAATTAAACACAAAACTATAAGAATGTATATACTTGAATTTTATTGTAATACTCAAAATTTATTTAAAAACAAGATTAAATATGATGGAGGAGTTTCCTGATAGCAGACTGCCTTAAAATTTTTCGAAACACACACTTGGAAAAGAAAAACAAAATCAACCCGAAAAATGATTATATTATCTTTTTCATATACTCATACGAGTAGAATAACATATTACAGTGATTAGTACCAAATCAAACCTAGGGTAGATTGATGGATTAAATTAGTTATTCACATTTGTACAGAATACTGAACGAGAGATAAAGTTTAATATACCCTTTTCATATTTTTATCAATAAACATGTAGGAATCTACGGTAAATTTCCAGCATAATAGTTGGTGTTTATCTTTAAAACAAATTAGATAATCATAATTATATAAAGTTGGATATAAAAGAAACGTATGAATCATGTTGCACAACAAATTTATGATCATGCTACAAATTTGGCAGAAAGTAAAGATACTTACAGGAAATAATGGATCAATATGTTCCTTTTTTATCATGTTTCCGAGCATTGCAAACATAGACATGGTGAGCATGGCTGCAACTATCTGCCTGAAGTCCATGATTGATTCCGTGAAGCTTTAGAGTTGTTTTTTCCTCTCACATGCCACCTAGTATCTTTATACTAGTGTTTGAATGAAGAACATTTAAATAATTGATTTATATATATATAGAGTGAGAATCAGCATCTTTATTTATTGTCCGATTTTACCTCTTTCCTCGAGATCTGTCGAAAATAATATAAAAAGACAGATTAAGGTAGGAAGTAGGAGAGTCTACAATGAATTCGGACGTGTACTAGGAAAAAGATAGTGAAAGACAGCTCACGCACAGTGTATACGCTACACACTTCGGTCGTTGAAAGACATGAATAACTTTATTTTCCCTTATGAAAAATGATATTGCATTACTTATCCCTCAACTTTGTAAGCTACTTCACTTTAACCCCCTTAATTTAAATTCTTTTTATTTTCATCCCTCACTTTGTATACATCTTCACTTTAATCCCCTTAATTTAAATTCTTTTTATTTTTGTCCCTCAACATACCAACTTGTTATTATGTGGTACACAATTCAAAATACATAATTGGACAAGCTAACTTTTGAAAATTTTGCAGGTATTGTATTTACGTACTTGTTTTTGTCGATAGAAATACAGTTCATTGTTCTATCTCAAAGGTAGATAGTTTTAAATGTAGGTAGAAGGAAAAATCATATTCCTCTCTAAAAACTCCAATTATCTGCCCCTCATACGATCAATAAATCATGGACTCTCAATCAACGACCTCGCCACTGCTGGCTAATGAAGGTCACCTTCCAACCGCTTCAAAATCTTTCTTTACAGCCACTTTAACAGCAAATAACAACTATGGAATACAGTGATTTGGTTTCTGACACTCTGAGGATTATTATCACCGTTGGATGAAAAGGATTTAGAGATTAGGAAAACATGAGATGTAGATGCTACCCTAGACTTTAAACTTTAACCTTCAGCCTGATCCATCTATTGTCCAAGTATGGGTTTTCGTAAAAGTCATACCGTCAATATATTTTTTTAGTATGGATGTGCTGCACCTCATAGCTTGTAAAATTAGAAAACTTATTAGAATTGATCCACAAGCTCCCTCTCTCCTACCCAAACCTGGTGTAGCTCATATTTTTGAAATGAATAATCTGCTCAAGCGGTAATTTGAGAAGTTCAAATTAACTTAGTCGGTTCTTAATTTTATTAGCATGTGATTTATGAAGCGCTGCCTAATACTGTTGAAGATGTTTGAGTTTGGGGAACTCATTTAGATCTTGTGGCTATGACAATGTTGTAGCCAAGCTTCCTATTGGATTTGCAGATGTTGCTCTTCAAAACAATAAGGCCA
>JAULKM010077528.1:0-11711 GCA_032355605.1 Rubia tinctorum
CTATATTACACCAATATATCACCACCTCCATCAAAAGCATTAGAACCAAATTAAAACTTCACGTATTGCCTTTTCATTTGGGTAAGACAATGGTAAATTATTCAATTTTTTTGACTGGCCTCCATAATATAAAAATATATATGAAATAATATTATTTTTATGAAAATTATATAAATATTAATTTTACTAATATTCCACCCATGTACAACTCGAAAAGTTCAAATATAATATTACTATATATTATAAAATTATAGTTGATATGTACAACTATTATTCATTGGAGTTGAGAAAACAAAGAGGAAAATGGAACACTAGTGGAATGCTGCAAAGAGGAGGGAAAGGGAATTTCAGTCCCATGGTATGAACAGAGGTAATCACGTTACCCTCAATTGGGAGAATTGTAAAATTAGAAATGGGGAAAGGGAATGATAAAAAACAAATCAAACAATAACTAAGGGAATCAAGCCCTTGGATTCCCTTTTCCTTTCCTAATTCACCCCAACCAAATGCCCCCTAATATTATTGTATGTGATATCGTTGGATTTGTCATAACAAATAGTTTCTAAAAATAACTGTTTGTTTACCGATATTATACATAATTAAATATATTTACAGTCAAACGTATATGTTGGAAACCGCGAAAAATATTCTGTGCAATTTAATCTGGGACAGAGGGAGTACTACTACTCTTTCTCCTATACCGTAGGTAAATTATATGATATTTTTGGGTACCATGAGCAAAGTATATCCAAGGTCATTTTGTATATCTTATATTCTTATCATATTATGTAAGTGTGATTCTTCTATGTGTTATTGTGCAATATTGTAATTCAATTGTAATTATTGTATAAATATTGTAATGCACAAATAATATATCAAAATACACATTCAGTATATATACAATGCAAATACGTGGTACACAAGGGATACATTATAAGAATTGATACCAGTATATTCTCTTTGTCCCTCTATAACAGTCTTACCACAAAAAAAATCAAAATTTTAAAATTCATTGAAATAGTATAAAAATAATTTGTAGACTAAAATTTATTTCATCTTTATTTTCCATATTTGTTTTTTTTGCCTAAAATGAAAGTATGACACTAGTAGAGAAACATCAGATAAAGTAAGTAAGACACTCACTGGGAGGCGGGGGAAATGTTTTTTTTCTCGACAACTACTTCTCCTATACTCTCTCTTTAACTGGGAGAGAAAATGATAGTTTCAGTGTTTACTTATAAACAAATTAATATGTTTTATTCTTTTTTTACTATGTTTTTTTAAAATCGTAAAAATATACTAAGTTAGTTTGTAAGTGTAGAAACCAAACACATGCTTATAAGGGAAAGAGGCGTATAACATACAAGCACAATATGATTCCTGATGCGAGGAATTCCTTCTGGGCCTTCATAATATCTGGATCAGCCTAATGTTCTGTGTCAACTCCATAATGTATGCATGATAAGATCTCGAGAAGTCCCTGGGATCTTTCTCCAATGCTTAAATTTATATATGAATGATGTGTAAGTAATTCCTGGAAAAGATGTGTTACCCGTTCTTTTGTATGGATCAACTATTTATCCTTAATGTGTTCCGCACTTTCTGCGGATTTTGTTCCATGTTCTTAGATTATGGCTTTAGTGACGAGGATACATGTGAGAGACTTCTCGTCTTCTAGGTTCGGTCAAGATGGCTAGCTACAGGCGAGGTGCCACTTCTGGCGAGGTTCTCTTCCTTCTCCAGTGAACAATTCTTTCTTTGGTTAGATCTTGAATTAGTATGGGTGATTACACTATCAATATGTGTATTCCTCTTTAGGTTTGATCTTGATTGGTGTTCACAAGACGCTGTCATAGGAAAGTCGAGAAATAAGAGGGGAAGGAAGAAGCTTACTACACAGCCAGCAAAAGAGGAGATAAAAAATAATGGAAAACAGAAAATGGTTGAAGAAGAAGATCGTGATATGGAGGAAAGGAGAAAATGATAGGAGAGAAGAAGAAGGAAGTGATGAAATCGGTGGAGAAAAAGCAATGGAAACTGAAACAAAGAATGGGTCAGAGGCTGGAAGTTCAAATTCAGTAACCCTAACCCAAAAATCGAAAGAAGGTGAAGTAATTGAAGGGAAGAGACTATCTTGGGGAGAAATAACGGAGGTTGAGGAAGAACAGAAATGGGCAACACTGCTGTTTGAGAATCAAAATGAGTTGCGTAAATATGATACCATAACCATAGATGGTCTTGAATTGGGTGAAATCACTAATGTAGACGTGGAGGATGGAGCAAGGCAATGGGGAAACTGTGTGGTTTGTAAGACAATGGGATGCAACCCACCATTCAAAGTGTTCGAGGGATTGAAGATTGAAAAGGTATGGTAACTAAACCGTGGCATCTGTATGGTTAAAATGATATCGAGAATTGTATGTGATGAGATTGTGGAAAGGGGTTTGATTATGTTTGATGGGAAACCTGTTATTATTGAAAATTGAGATAAGGACCTTGATATGAATGAGCCAGAGTCAGTGCCAGTATGGATTCAACTCCCAGAATTTCCACCAATATACTAGAAACCTAAAACAATTTGCAAAATTGTAAGCTCCCTGGTTAGGCCTATATGCTTGGATAGGGAAACACTTGATAAAGAGAGGCTTGCTTATGCTAAGGTGCAAGTTGAAGTAAAAATTGAAGAAACGATCCCTGAGAAAGTATTGTTTATAAATGGAAAAAAAGTGATTGAACAACGGAAGGTATTTTTTATTATGGAAACCTGTGTTATGCTCTGGTTGTAAGATGTTTGGCCATCAAGTAGATGAATGCATGAAAAAAGAAGAAACGGAGAAAAAAGCTCAAGGGAAGCTATAGGTATATGTTCCTGTTCAGAACAAGGGGAAGGCAAATCAGAACAGGAGAACTGATGAGGAAGGAAAGGAGAATACAGTTGATGATGATGGAAAAGGGATTAGTAAGCCAAGTGATGGAAAAGATGGAAATATGGGAACTGAAGAAGGCCTTATGAGAAAAGAGATCCTGATGTATAATGTAGTAGCTTGGAATATAAGAGGTTTAAATAAACTAGCTAAGCATAGTATGGTAAGAAGATTTTGTCTGAAATATCAAACTGGGTTGGTAGGGCTTATGGAAACAAAAATAAAAATAAAAGAGAAAGAAGATGATGTATGGAGAAGAATAGGGCTTGGCTATGTTTACAAATAGTGATGGAGATAAAAGGGGAAAAATATGGGTAATATGGAGGACAAATTGCTATAATATTAGCATTCTAAATCTGGAGGATCAATGGATTGATATGGATTGTATGAGGAGGTCAAATAGTAAGAGCTTATATTTTACAATAGTGTATGGCCTTAATGCACCCAAAGGAAGGGATAAAATGTGGAATTACTTGAAGATTTTGGGGATGAGGAGTAAACCTTGGATTGTAATAGGTGATTTCAACTCACCTTTACAACTAGGGGATAGAATAGGGGGAAGTCGGGTGGAGGAAAAAGAAATAGAAGATTTTAAAGAGATGGTTGATGAACATGAGCCAGATGATATAAGGATTGTGAGTTCATTTTACACATGGAGCAATAGAAGGGATGATGATGAAAGGGTGATGAGCAAGATTGATAGAGGGTTAATCAATAAGCAATGGATGAATGAATTCCGGGGACCAATCTATGAAGTCAAGAATGAATTAATTTTGGATCACTTGCCACTGCTAATTAGATTTAATCTGACATGGGGAAATGAGGTAAAACCATTCAGGTTTTAACATGTGGACAAAATCCATATCCTTCAAAGAAATAGTTGAACGGGTTTGAAGATGGAAGGAGGTGCAGAATCTGGAAGGTGTAGCCAAAGCATTAAAAAGGTTGGAAAAACCTTTAAGAGCATTAAATAGAAAAGAGCTCTCTGACATTAGCAAACAAGTTGAAGTGGCACAACTATGTTGGGAAAATGCTCAGGAGAAACGGATGAACAACCTGATTCAAAGGAGTATCAAAAGCTGGAACAGAAAGCCGGGATGAAGCAGAAAGGGTTAAAGAAGCTGAATTCAGCTTCCTCAAACAGAAAAGCAATCTGCAACGGAGGATCGAAGGTGATAGACCCACGAAGTTATTCATTGACTCTTTGAAAATGAGGCATTACTAAAATAGAATCGTGACTCTGAAACTAGATGGGAAATTGGTGGTTGATAAAAGAATATTGGAGAGGATCTGGTGAAGCATTTCACAAATCAACTGGGAGTAGAGGAGAAGGTATTGAAGATTGATGAAAATGTGGCTCAGTTTGGGAATGTGCTAAGTCTAAAGCAGCAAAATAAGATGATTAAAGCAGTGAGCAGGGAAGAAATTTATAAGGCCTTAAAGGGGATAAATGTTGCAAAATGTCCGGGAAAATATGGGTATTCAAGTGCTTTCTTTAGGAAATCTTGGAGTGTTATTGGGGAGGACATAATCAAAGCAGCGCATGGTTTTTTTTAATGGAGAACAGATCCCAGGAGTATCCAGGAATTCAGTAATAACTTTAATTCCAAAGATTGACCAACCACAGGTACCAGTTGATTTCCGGCCTATTGCGTCTTGCTCAGTTTTATACAAGGTTATAACTAAAATCCTGAGTGTTGGGATAGGGGAAGTGCTCCCAGACCTGATAAGCGACAACCAAAGTGCTTTTGTGAAAGGGAGATATATAGCACACAATATGCTATTGGCACAAGAAATTGAGTTGAGAGACATTAGTTAAACATGTATTCCTGCAAAGTGTAAACATTCTAGAAGAACCTAGAGAGTGTCACCATTCATTTTTTTTCTTTTCTGTTTTTTAAAAAAGTTTTAGGAATTAGATGTTTTCATTGTTGTTATCACTAGTGGAGAAACACTTATTAAACGCGGTCATATTGGATCAGAGAAGGCACAACCTTTGATCGGCGGTTAAAAAATCACCTTTGATTGAGGTATGAATTAGGTTCCAAATTCGTAACTTATTTCTGAGGTTAAAAAAACTGTCGGAAACCTGAGGTTTCCATCAGCATTGAAGCAAAAAATACATATCCACACTCAAATTGTAGCATAAAATACAAACTCACACTCAAAAATACATACACCCTCAAGAAATACAAATTCACACTCAAACTACAGATTCCACGCTAAAAAATACAAATCCAAACTTTAAAAATTTAGATGAACTCTCAAAATACTGATTCAACTCAAAAAACACAGATTCACTGATGGAGTGGTGTTGAGGCCTTTCGCGTTGGTGGCTTCTCCGGCGCAGTGGAGCGGAGCAGCATTCTGGGCTTCATGGTGGAGCAAAATTTCTCCAGGCATGACGATTTCAGGTGGCGCGGTAGAGGCGTGAGGAAGATGGTGGTGGGGGAGTGAGGAAGTGATGGTGGAGCCATGAGGGGAGGCAGTTGTGAGGGTGAGATAGAGAGAAAATAAGGGAAATTGGGTTCTTGGTTTTAGTTTGTGAGGTAAAAACAAAGACAGCGGCAGATGGAATTTTGTGTTAGGGAAAAAATTAAAGGGGGAAGAAAACCTAGCTGCTATGTATACTAGAGCCCAAAAGTCCAATAAAAACACCCCAATTATAGACGGTTTTTCAATAGAACCGCCTTTATTGATGCCCATCAAAGGTGGTTCTTAAATTGAAGAGCCGCTTTTGATCAATTTAAAAGTGTCTTTAAAACTTCTGGGTTGACTTGGGAGGGAGTTCCGGGTTCAGAACCTCCCTCTGGTCCTAATTAAAGGCGGTTTCTCAAGTACCGCTTGGATTGCATGCATTTAATCAAGCGTTTTCCATGAGTATATAACACTTATCCAAAATGAACACGAATATGGCAATGGGCTAAAATAGATTCAATGCACCTTTGTAATTTTGTTATTTGATACTGGTTTGTCTCATCTTCATGTCACCTTTTTGAACAAATATTTATGTGACTGATGTTGTAGAAGTTGGGAAATAAAATGAGTTGGTCAAATTTCATCCACAAATTCCAATCTAAATAAAAAATAATTATAATAGAAACATTTAATTGAGATAAATGAAAATAGAAAATAAAGGATGCAAAAAGATGATGCGTGTTGACATTTTTATTTAAAAGAGGAAATATATTTTTTTAAAGAAAAAAAGAGAACATAGCATATTACCTAGAGTCTGTATCTTGAAAGACGGTCTTTCTATAAGTCATGGAAAGACCAAGGTTTAAAGTGTAAATTAGAAGAAATGAAGATAAAATTTTCGGGTTGCATGAACCGGGTTATAAAAATTATAACTATTACACGTTGCATAATAAAACTTTAATATTGCAACAAAAACCTTTTACCATTTATTATTCTGATTAAACTTCGTTTTTCCATAAGTTTATAGAAATACCGTATTTCCCAATACTTTGGTGGTTAATTAAGCATTAGTAATTTAAATTTTCATTTAAAATGCTCGTGTCTGGAATTTTAAGCTGACTTTATAGTCATCGGTAGTAACGAAAAAAAAGTCTTAACGATTGTGATGCCCTTTGACAAAAGTCAACTTCCAAAACTGTATGATCATTGATCAATCCTCCAAAGGCCTCATATGATGACCAATTTACAATTCTTGATAATCATGCTATAGAATTAAAGATTTTAAAATAAAATGATGTGGGATAAAATTGCACAATTATTATTTGACATTAATAATATTAAATTTTAACCACATATTTGAATAAATATATAAATAATATTATTATCGCATGTGATGCTTTTGGATTTGTCATATTAAATAATTTATAAAAAATTATTTTTTATTTACCGTTATTTTATGTAGTTAAACATTAGTAGTTAAACATATTTTTTTAAATTTGTGAAAATATTTTGTGAAGTCTAGTCTGGGACGGAGGGAGTATAAAAAAATCTAGGGTAATATACAAATATAACCTTATACACTTGAGTAAGTTAATATAATTTTCAGTTAATTGAAACTATAAAAACAAAGTTGATAAGAGTGCCAATATAACCCTTTGGTGGACAATCCAGTGTTGACTTAGGCATTCTGATCGTTGACTCAATCTAAAATGATCAAAAGACCCTTTAGCCAAAAAAATAAAAAAAAAGTATGTGAACAATTATACCTTTACCACCTTTGTTGCTAGGCTACCACCGGGTTGTTGTTGTGCAACCAAACACACCACCACCCGATCCCAAACCAACCCCGCCATCCCACCATCCAACTAGCCCTAATCGACGCCACCCAGTCCCAAACTAGTTTCAATAAATAAAATTAGTAGTCATTTTGTTTAATATGGTATATAGTTTTGAGAAAATCTTTTGTTAGATTGTCAAACGGTTTGATCAGCAATGAAAAATCAATTTTTGATAATTTTAAGGTAGATTATAATTATTTATATTTTAAAATATGAGTTCGTCTTTTGAAATATGGTCTTTCCATAAATTATGGGAAGACCAAGGTTTAAACAACAAATTAGAATAAATCAAGATAAATTTTTGGATTGTATTAATCATGTCATAAACTTATAACTACTGCACGTTGCATAATAAATTTTTAATGTTGCTACTAAAATCTTTTACCATTGAATTATTCTAATTAAATATCATCTTTCCATATATAAACCTATAGAAAGATGACGTTTCTCAAAACTTTTCCATATAATAAAATTAAAAAGGTTTTAAAAATTATAAGATGCTTGTTACAGTAAATGAAAATAAATAGACTCATTTAATGATTAAGCTGTTTAAAACAAACTATGTGTATATTTGTCGCTGAAAGCCACATTTACAAGAAATAATTGGAAAACGAACGCATTTATATAATAAATTTAGAGTAAAAATTTATAAATTTTACCAAGCACCATATAATAGAAATTGTTTGCTTTTGAATGGTGCTGTCAACCGGGGATATTGAAGTCATTTTCACTAACCTAAACCCAAATTTTTAAAAAATAATATACTAATATTATAATATGTTACCGATTTAATTCGTTACTATATATGTATAATCACTCATAACTTATACTAATATTACATTATGTTACTAATTTTAATGCTTTACTATATATAATCAATTATAACTTCTTAAAATATATAACTTCTTAAAATATAATTAAAACCATAAATACCTCATTGTACCATATATATACACGCACACATACATACATACATACATATACACACAGAATCAGAGTATACTAAATAAAGAATGTTAAAAAATTATAGACAGTTTTGATTCAGAATCAGAGTCGGAGTATAGCTATACCAATGAGAGTTAACATAACTCTAAACCAATTCCAATCTGGTTCTTAGAATGGTGGCTATCATATGACCCTTGTATAAATATACTTTCAAAATAGTTTAAAGAATTATATTCTCAGTGGGTAAACTTATCCCCAAAATTAATAGAAATGGATAAAAATAAGCAATGGATCGATAATATCGGCCATATATATTTCTTTACTGAATTTGCTATCCCATGAATTTATAGATGGGTTACATAAGTGAGTAATACTCAAAATAATATTCCTTACTTGAAAATAATTGGTTATGCCAAATTCTGCGATAAATTAAACAAACAAGATTATACTTCTGGCCAAATTCATGGTCATGAATTAATCCAAAATAACAAAAAAACTGCAAATTTATAAGATGCAAATTGAGTCAAGCCAAGTCAAACCAATTAGTCCTTTGAACATATTTCACAAAGGTTGCAAATGCAAAAATAAATTTTATCCAAGAAAGAAATGATCAAGTTATACTTGCATGAGGTCTGAAAATACCTATTTCAAACTACTGGCACGGAAGATTCAAAATCTGCCAGATCGGATACATCAATGGCATCATTGCCTGATCAGGATACACAAAACCCATATGATGAAGAAGTACTCGATGAACTCCTTGAAGAACTTGGCAAATCAGTCAAGGATCATTTAACAGATAGAGAATAAAACTTAATGAAGATAGACCACCAATATCAATGGAATCCACAATGATAAGTCGGCAACAACGACAAGACCTACAAGGACGGACAGAAGATAATGGTAGGCCACACCACTACCTAAAGTCAGATTCTAAAGGGTCAGGCAACAATGACAGACAAGCCATCATGGAGGACCCCACAATAGCACTCATAGGTTGCTTTCGGATTCAAAATCCATTTTAAAATTTCCTAGGCGGACTTCAAATTAAAAATATTGAACACCATTTTTAAAATATTTGAATTCCGTTTTCCTAGTCTATAAGTATTTAGATGCAAGAAGAAGGAAACACACTTCCATTTCAGATTATCTTTCCTACTTTCCCTTGTAACCATTTTTTATCAATAAAAACTGCCAATACTGATTGGTTGTTTCCACTTCAAGTAAAATGGTTTCCAAGTATGAATACATATATTTATGTTAAAAATTAGTCTCATGATAGACTAATTACTTGATTAAACCATGTTTATTTTCATGTCTAATTAAACATAGCTTTATCGTGACTATGAGAAATCCATATTTAATTTTTTATATGAATTATTAGGGTAGAAATGCTAACTATTATGTTCCTTGATAAGTCTTAGAGTATTCCATTATAAGTCGGGTAGGCGTTTAGGATGTTTCACTCTTGGATGACTTATCATTGAATATTAGCAGTTAGCATCTCGTAAATTATTCATGCCTGCAATATGAAGATTTCAAATATGTTGTTTGTAAAATATGTTTTACATTTGACTCTATTTGGGGTTGTTGGATCCCTGTTTTTTCTAGTTTCCATTTTTCTGGAACCGGAATCTCGTCCCACTTAATAATTCTTCTAGTAGAAATATGAGACTTGTTAAAGTTTGTTCCTATTATTATAGTTTCATTTATGTTTTTATCCTTTATTCTACAATTTGGATTTAAAGTAAATAAAAGTTTAAAGTAAATACGATAACATAAACATATTAACTCAGATTGTTCAACATATGTATAACCATTAGTTTTAACATGCAAAGTCAAGCTATCGAGTATGTTTGTATCAATTAACGATAAATTTAAATTTGGGAACACATTAAACTATATTGGTCCATGTGCCAAACTGTATTATACCCATAATTGAAGAGAAAGACTCATATGAGACCGTCTCAGCATAACTTATGGTGAGACAAAGAACAAAATAAAGTTTTAAAAATTACAAAAAGTACCCCATGTTATTTCCTAACTTCAAAAAATTGTGTTTAAATCCTCAGTCTCACTATAATATTAGGTGAGACTGTCTCACCTGAGTGTTTGTAATAATTGAATTATTCCAATTTAAAGTTTTACCATCTCTTAAAGCTGCTATGAAGCTTTCTGGTAATCCCTTTAAAGTTAATGGTTTAAAGGCAATTTGCATTAATCCTATGTGAAGAAACTTATAAAGTTATTTATATATATCACTGAAATAACAAAATGTTTGGATTTTTTTATACATTGATAGAGTACTTCTGATGAAAATATGTATACATATCATTTATATATTAATTTATACATAACAAAGTCATGTTTTAGAACTACTAACTATTATATTAGGATATTTTATAATTAATGAGACTAATAAGGTCATTTTATATTTACTTTTATTTATTGCAATGAGATACATAAAATTATGATAATATTTTAAAATAAATCTCAACATATATATAATTACCTTTTAATTAATTTGAATGAAATATTATAAAAATAATCAAATTTGATTGTATTCAATATTTACTGATTTCTAACTATCTCATATATTTTCCTTAGATGACTAAACTTTAAAATTTTAAATTAAATTCCTTGTTTTCAATTTAAATGTAAGATATAACATGTACAAAAAAAACTTAATTCTAATATTTTAATTAATAATATCGCGCAATGCGCGATGATACTCCGCTAGTAATTTAAAACAATTATTTTGACTATTTTTTTATATATAATGATTAATAAAAAAATAGCATTAAACAAGTATTCTTTTGTAATACTGATTTTTAAAAAGAGTTAAGTGCCCATATGACCTTATATTTTGGTCGAAAGTGCTAATATGACCCTGTAAAATTTGAAAGTGCTATTATAACCCTATTACTTGTTTGAAAGTGCTAATCTAACCATGAGAACCTTAATTTGGTCAATTTTTTTTGAATTGACTATTATACCCCTATTTTTAAAAAAATCAAAAATGTGAAAGGACAGTTATGCCTTCATTATCTATTAACCACGAACAATTTTCCTTTTCTGTTTCTTCTTTATTCCTCTTCTTCTTCCTTCCTCATTTTCTTCGTCACTTTTATGTCTCGACCATCTTCTTCGTCTCCGGCAATAGGCCAGCGGGCGAACGACGGTGTGGGGGAGCAGCAGCAGGGGTTGACTACCGGTGCGGGGCAGAGCAATAGGGACTCGGTGGCTAGGGTTAATGTCCTCGTCGGCGACAGTGGGTTTTTGGTCTTCGTCTTTGTCGGCGAAGGGGGTTCCATAGTTTTGAGGCTAGGGTTTCGATGACGGTGGTGGTGTTGTGATTCGGTGGTGGGTGAGAGCGGAGGGGTTCCACTTTGGTTTTTTGGTCTTCATCTTCGTCGGCGAAGGGTGTTCCACCGCTTTGAGGCTAGGGTTTCGACGGTAGGGGTGGTGTTGTGATTCGGTGGTGGGCGAGGGCAGAGGGAGAGTTGGGATGTGGAGAAGGTGAGGGAAGCAGCGGTGAAGGGCGGTGGCGGGTGGCACGGGCATGGATGGTCGTGGCCGTGTGGTG
>JAULKM010077539.1:0-11711 GCA_032355605.1 Rubia tinctorum
TAATATTATGATTGAATGAATAAAATATCAGAACATGAGTTCTTTAAATACTAGAAGTAAAAACCTGAAATAATAATAAAAAGGAATTTCGGAACTAATTTCCGAAAATAAAAGGAAATAGGAAATAATAAAGAAAAGGAAATTGTGGAACTAATTTCCAAAACAAAATCAGAAAACAATTAAAAATGGTAAATTGTCGTCCCTGCATCACTACCTCACCACCTCCGCCATCCGCCCAGACTTGCCTTCTTTCCCGACCTGTTGCCTTCCCTTAGCCAAACCCGCCGCTGCCCCGCCCTTACTCACCGCCTTCCCTAAGCCCCCGCTGCCCCTCCCTGACCCCGCCCTTATCCATCGCACCCCAAACCCTAACAACACCACCATCATATACCTTCCTCCTCAGCCAGCCCCACCGCTCACTACCGCCGACCAACACTACCGCTCACTACCGCCGACCAGCACCACCGCAACCATTCGCCGTCGTTTATCCCGCAACCCAGCCGTTCGCCACCACTCCCTTGATTCTCATTCCCACCGCCTGTTCATTGCCACCACCAGATTCACCCCATTCACAACTGAGCTCCCAATTCACCACCACCCGATTCACCGTCGCTGCTCCCAAATCACCGCCACCACCCGATTCACCGTCGATCTCAACACGAAGGTGTGCGAGAAGAAGGGTATGACCAGGCTTAGGAGGAGGATGCCGTTGTCGAAGAAATGGTGCTCGAATAGAAGCGGCGGGGGAGAGCATATTGGGCGGTGGAAAGGAGCGATGGAGGAGAGCAAATCGAGCTGGGGTTGATGTGATGTGTAAAAACTTAGGGGAAATGGGGTTAGTTTGGGGTTAAAATCCTGAGGGTAAAATAGTCTTTTCAACCTTTCTGAATTATTATTTTTGAACAAGGGTGAAATGGTCATTTTACTGAATTTCGATCAATTTCAGGTTGCCAGGGTTAGATTGACCGTTTCGTTCAAAACTTAGGGTTAGATTTGCACTTTCATATTTTACAGGATTAGATTGACTCTTTCAAACAAAACATAAGGTTATTTTAGCATTTAACTCAAAATATTGCAAGTGAAAATTATAAAAAGTTAAAATTAATCTATAATTAAATTATTTATTTACTGATTTTTAGAGTCTGTGTAGAGTTAATTAGAACGTTTTAATATAAGTTTATCTTCAGGTGTTTTTAGTTGGCGAGTCCTACTCTTGTTGATTAGGAGGTTTGGTTTTTAAACGATCATAATTCACAAAGGAGGCCAGATGCAACATTTTGTCAACAATTGGAACCTGTTAATTTACTAATTTAACCTTTGGTCGGCGATGCTAACCTAATGTTTATCTTTGCTTAATTCCCAGGTTCACATGGGAAGAGGTACATTTTGATTTGAAATATTCCTCCTCCTTTTTTTTTTGAAGAAATATGAAAGATTCCTTAAACCAGAAACTTAATAAGATAATGGTGGATCACGTCCGATGATTGTGATTAATGCTTTACTTATCAAATATCAAGAAGGTAAGCCGTCTAACCAGTTAGAGTTTCCTTGCGAAATATAAAAATAAGATTTAAGAAAAAATAGTAAAAAAATATAACTTCATTTGTCGGAATTCAATCAGTACACTTTGACTTTCAATGGTTGATTTTCAAATTTTGATTGATTGTTCCCAGAACTTAGTCCTTTTGCTTGGAAATCCAGTGGATTGATATTATCGTTCATCTTTAGCCTGCTCAGAGAAGAGTCCTTACTTCTCTTTGCGAATGTCCATGAGCATTGACATTGTTGCTTCAATTTTGTTATTTGTTGCAGTCATACTACCACTCGAGTCAGAAATTCTGTCATTCATATCCGCTTAAGATCCTTCATCGCCACCTCCAATTTCCCTAATTCTTAGGGCTGAGCTCCAAGCATCGATTCAACTCTCGTGTGCTGTGAAGGAGATTAACTTTCACATCTTTGATGTGATTTTCCACTGATTTAAATCGTGCATTTTTTTTTATTATTGCCAAGGAACAACAAGCTCCAGTACCACTTGTTATGATCAGAGATTTTAGAGAAATTTAACAAAAGAACCAAAGTTTTCAGAAGAGAAAGAACAGCAGCTAAACCAGCACAATACATCACAAATTGATCAAAGTCTGTTGATGATCTTAACATGAACTACTTGGTTTATATGCTAATAACTCCATCCAAAACCATCCTTAACAGATCACCTAACTACGTTGTTATGTTAACCTCCAAAATCAGTTTATTCCAACTGCATGTCCCAACATTTCTCCTTTTTTTTTCTTCTTTTATTTAACCATTAGAAATCACTTGTTTTTTTTTCTAATAGTGAAAAAAAGGACCTTTCAACCCTACACGTTCATGAGTCATGATGACAGCCTAGTTGAAAGAGAGAGAGAGAAACAATTGGCCCAATTTTTCAGTTTTCAAATTGGACGTAGCCCAATATTAATATAAGAAGGTCTGTCTTATGTACTAGGGTGTACTTGTGCGGCATGGCCTCAGCAGGTTTGGGTAGAAAATTTGTTAGGAAAAGTAGTCTGTGGGGTGAGTGGACCAATGATATCTTTACAAGTGTTAAATATGATGAGAAACAAATGGTAAAGAAATAAAAAACAAAAAACGTCTATCAACTTTGCAACACAGGTACACATGTCAACATACTATTGGTCTCTCACCCCACATACTACTTTTCCCCACATAAAAAAAAATTTCTACAAATTTGGGTAAAGTCAAGGACACCGATGCTCATTTACTCACACGCTTCTAAAAAACAAATTTCATACTATATCATTACATTAAAACAATTTACCATACACTTTTCCCGTAATTTCTTGAGTTAAGTGTTAAAATAATCATATGTTTTGATCGAAAGTGTTAATCGAACCCAATAAAATCTGAAAGTACAATCTTAACCCTATTATTTTGTCAAAAGTGCCAATCTAACCCTAAGAACAAATTTGGCCGGAATTTTATGAATTGACTATAATACCCCTGTTTAAAATAAATAAAAATCCAAATACATGGAAAAGACTATATTGCCCCTGCAAACCCTCTCTTCTTCACACCAGATCCCACCTTCCCCGTTCACACCTGATCCCACTTCCCCATCCTCCCAATTGGATAGGGTGGCGCCGATGTCGGGTGGCATCGGGCGGGGTGATTTGGCCGGCAAGGCGTCGAGGGATGGGGTCTCGGGGTGAATGTCAACGGGACAAATATGAGTTGACATTCACCTTGGTCGACCTTGAGGTGATTCAGGGGGCATTGGTCGCTGGTTTTAATAATGGCGTCGAGGGGTAGAGCGTCGTTAGGGTGGCTGAGTGGCGTCGGGCCTGGTGATGTCGCGGTGGCGCAGGGGCTTGGTGGGCTGAGGTTTTAACCATGGCACCGGATAGGGTGGCGTCGAGGTGGGATTTGGTGAAGTGGTCTATGGTGACGCAGGGGCAGCTATGGTAGGGTGGTTTAGGGTTTCAGCTAATTGGGTTTTTGGCTGGTAGGGGTGGCGTTGTCGTGGTGGCACCGCCGTGGTGGGGGCGGGAATCAGGAAGGGGAAGGGCGTTTACAAGGGGCAGGGCATTTTCTGGCAGTGGTGGTGCCGCCGTTGTGGTGTTGCTGTAGTGGCACTGCTGTTGTGAAGCTGGGAACCGGGAGAGGCATGGCATTTTCTCATGGTAGCGTCGTTGTGGTAGGGCTGGAAATTGTGAGTGGCTGGAGGGTCTTTGATATGTTAGGGGCAGGGCATTTTTGGCTAGTAAGGGTGGCGTCTCGATGGCAGGTGGCGGTGGCATAATGGCGTTTTCCAGATTCCGGCAACAGTGGTGTTTTTTCCAGATTCCGACGTCGGGGCAGTCCCTTTTTCCCTTCTATTTTTGGATGTTCTTTGATTTGTTTGAAAAGTCACACAATTATTAACACTCTTAAGAAAATAAATGGAATATGTGACTCACCATGATTGTGATCAAGTCACACAATTATTAACACTCTCAAGTCAAAGTTATTACAATTTAAATAAAGTTAACTGAGGTTACTACAAAAGAAATTGTTTGTTTTAAATGCAGTAGTCATTGTTAGAAGAAAAATAAAAAAAATGAGCTGTAACTATTTTGAATATTAGAATAATTTTACTTAAGGGTCGTCCATGCTATATAATGCAATGCTACCAAAGGATTTTAGTGTGTATTCTTTTCCCCAAACTTCAGATATAGTCCTTCCATTCCGAAACTCATCGTGTCTTCCTCTTTCAAGTCGTAGAGAACAGAAATGGAGTTTGGAGAACTTGTTTCAGACTGCCATAGTCTTCCACTCTATCGGAAATGTCTCCCACCACCTGGTTTTCTCCGAAAGGTAAAAATATATTTTGTTGTATTATAATTTATTCATTATGATTGTTTTAAGTGGTAACTGTTACCATTAGAATCATGAGTTTCCATCATAAAATCAATTGGTACTATGTAGGGATGACCCATAATCTTATATATTGAGTCATAAATCTGTCAACCACTGATGTGGGACACCGACAATTAGTATGAGTATCCCACATTAAAAGTGGAAAGTCTACCCGTCTCACATATAAGTTTGGTGGGTTACTTTTTCTATAACTAATTGATTTTAGAATGAAACCCCAATGGACTAATGTATTGAGTTGCACGTCTATTTTCTTTATTAAGGCTCGTGTATGATTTCTATATTAACAATGGTGGTGTGCAGGTGATAGCGGAGGTGATATCAACGTACCTTCTGGTGTTCATGACGTGCGGGGCGGCGGCGCTGAGTGCTAGCGACGAAGGAAGAGTACCGAAACTGGGAGCATCGGTTGCCGGAGGACTCATAGTGACGGTGATGATATATGCGGTGGGGCATATCTCCGGTGCGCACATGAACCCAGCTGTTACTCTAGCTTTTGCTGCTGTTCTAGACTTCCCATGGAAACAGGTACTCGTTTTCAATATCTTTTATTCTAAGTTCAACATTTTATATAATCTCTTAACAGCTTTTTTATTAATCTTCAAAAGTTAAACTAAAGTTTTAGCATTTCATCAGATGTTCGTGAAAATATTGAAAAGAATGTATCAACTTTCTATTACTGATTTCATGGGATGTGGAATATAATAAAAATAAAAATAAATGTGGTATAGTTCTTCAATGGCAATCGGACTCTAATTATCAAATACATTGAGAAATAACTTTTCGGATATTTGCGTCGACGGTAGTCCATTTTCTACATATAATATCTTTAGCGATCATATGTGTTACCGACATATTTTGTACGAAGTATATTTTATATCTTATTGACTTGCATTTTATATATTACATTATGCAATGTTATAATTTGACTATGATTGCTATATAAGTATCATATGCATAACTAATAATATCGAAATACCCATTTAATATATCATGAAAAATTGTGGTATATCTAGAATACGGTACTTCTTCTGTCTCATTTTAAATTATACACTTTGACTTCCAATCATTAGTTTTAAAAATATTTGATCATTGATTATTTCATTGAAATATTTAAAACTTGTGAGAAACTGGTATTTTAAAATATATGTTATAACGAATCTGACAAATTATCACACAATAGTATTGGCAGTTCAATTATATGGCCAAAACTAAAAAAAATTAAATTAAATGAATAGTAAAATTACATCTCGTAAGAATTTGGTCTTTCATTTTTTATACTCCATAATTAACTAGAGGGCCCAACCACTTAGCTTGCTGATGAATTATGATGGAAACGCTAAACTTCTTCATTCGTTCTTTTCTTGGAAGAAAATCCTGTACTACGAGTGAATAGCTACCAACCAAATGTTGCCAAAACTTACATTTTGAAGAAAATATTACCAAAACAAAGGATAGGTTGAGAAGTAGCAGCTCCAGAATTATTTCGGGGGCAGTTTCCAAATAACGAAACAATATATTAATTTGGTTGGTAAAGACTCAAAATTAACAAGACAACGTGCGTAAAACAATAATCGACCCCTTAGTAAGGACTTCAGAGGATTTGGAATTTGGTTCGGTCTTATTAATTTTAAAAATTCTTGTTTAATAATAACATTCAGATAAAAAGAAGAGTGTGTCTCTTGAAAGGCAATCTTTCCATAAAACATGAAAAAACCAAAGTTAAAACTGTAAATTAGAATAAATGAAAATAAAATTTTCAGCTTACATTAATCAAGTCATAAATTTATAACTGCTGCACGTTGTATAATAAATTTTTTATATTGCAACTAAAATCTTTTACTTTTTTATCATTCTAATTAAAACCCGTCTTTCCATAATCCTATGAAAAAATGGTTTTTCCTAAGATTTTGCTTTAAAAGAATGGCAAACTCTTGGGAAAGACCGTATTTCCTTATGCATATGGAAAGACTGAGTTGAATTGAAATTATAGAAAAGTAAAAGGTTTCAGTTGCAATATTAAAATTTTATTATGCAACATGTAAGAGTGATACGTTTATGACCCGATTAATACAACCCGAAAATTTTATTTTGATTTGTTCAAATTTACAGTTTAAACCTTAGTTTTTTCATAACTTATGGAAATACCGTCTTTCAAGAGACGGACTCAAAAAGAATTAGATTTTGATTCTTTGAACTTTAGAATCGTAACTAGTGGGGAAACTAAAAAGAAAACTCATATTTTTGTCCTTTGGAATTGGGAATCAGATGGTGAGTGGAAAGTATCTTGAAAGTTGATCCAAATCCTAATCCCGTGTTGTTACCAATAAATCCCATGTTTATTAAAATATGTAACTCGGACCCCTCATTTTCATCCACTCTTTCTCTCCCAACTCAAATTGCACACCAATCATTATCATATTTTGCAGTAATATATTTGATCATTAATATATATAGTTACGTATAATAACGACAAATAAAAAATTAATATTTAGAAACTAATTGTACATCGAATTCAACTTATCACATAGATATATCATTATTCATATATTTATTCAGATATGCGAAACTAAACTCATCGAATAATTAAATAACTAATAATAATAATTAGCGCGTATCAACAACAGGGAAAGAATCTGGGATGGCTCCAAATCCTATGTTATTAAAATATGTAACTCGAAACAAGAACAGGAACAGGAACAAGGAGAAAGACTCATATGAGACCGTCTCACCATAACTTATGGTGAGACAAGGAACAAAATAAAATTTTAAAATTTACAAAAAGTACCTCATGTTATCTCCTAACTTCAAAAAATTGTGTTTAAATCCTCCATCTCACTATAATATTAGGCGAGATCGTCTCACCTGAGTCTTTGTAAGGAACAAGAACACCACCACCCTCGTTTTCATATACCAGTTCTTATTGAATAAACATTTGATAACAAAAAGTAACCTTATCTATAATTATAAGTAATAAAATAATAATAATTAGCGCATAGTAACAGAACTCGGAGAATTAAATTAAGTTAATCCCAACACGTATTTTTTGAATCATTATTAGTTGCACACGTTCATGGTTGAAAAACTAAGTCACATTCTGAGTAGTATCAAATGAAAATTGGAACATTTTTGGAAATATCGTTTTTCTATAAGTATATGAAAAGACGAATAAGAAATATAAAAAGTTAAAGGTTTTAGTTGCAATATTAAAGATTTATTATTCAACGTGTAGTAGTTATAAGTTTATGACACAATTAATGCAACCCGCAAATTTTATTTTGATTTTAGTTTACAGTTAAAGTCTCAGGAAAGGAGGCATGTCCATAAGTTTATGGACACCACTGCACTTTTTACCTTAAATGTTGTAAAAAAATTAAAATTTAATATTGTATTTTAAAAGTCAAAACAAGTAATAAATGTGTATTTGAATGTAAATATATATATATATATAATATTTTTAAATTTTTAAAATTAGTAGGTAATTTAACAAATGCAATATATAAAGTAAAATACGTGAACTGTCCATAAACTTATGAAAATACGGCATGTCAGGAGACCCACTCATTAGAAGTTAGAATTAAATTAATTTATCCTGACTTTTTCCTTTTTATTGTAATTTATAGTTGACACTTGACAATTTTTTATTTGGCCCTCATCTCCACACATTCAAAACCACCTCATAATTATTATTGATAAGTTACAATTCATTTTTTTCACTTATGTATTAATCTGTGTTTTCTTCTTCTTTTTCACCACAATTTCTCCTCACACATTGATACTTAATTAATGAACTTGCGTTTAAGACGGGTAACTAAAATTAGAACAATCACAGGTACCATTTTATGCAATGGCACAAATGACAGGGGCAACTTCTGCTGCATTTACTCTTCGACTCTTGCTTAATCCAATCAAACATCTCGGCACCACATCGCCTTCCGGAACGGACTTCCAAGCTCTAGTTATGGAGATAGTTGTCACTTTCTCCATGATGTTCGTCACCTCCGCCGTCGCCACCGATACCAAAGCAGTAAGAAAATCAAACACATGATCTCAAAATAAGTCAATTTTGCTTACAAACGATACTAACTCTCCTTCCGCAGATTGGAGAGCTTGCCGGAATCGCCGTCGGTTCAGCTGTCTGCATTACTTCGATCCTAGCTGGGTAACTATCCATTTACTGGTAATAAAGTTAATAAAACTCATAGCTAACAAAATAAATTATATTGTCCATCTTTCAGACCAGTTTCTGGGGGATCCATGAATCCAGCACGGACCCTTGGCCCCGCGATAGCAAGCAACTACTACAAGGGAATGTGGGTTTACATGTTTGGACCTGTTTGTGGGACGCTTTTGGGCGCGTGGTCCTACAATTTTATACGTTTTACGGATAAGCCTGCTCATGCGATAACTCAGTCACATTCTTTCCATGTACGGCGTGCTAGGAACGATGAAGAGGCTGCAACTAAAGTTACTTTCACTCCTCTTTGAATTTCTCAAGCAAATGTCCATATTAGTAACATCTTCCATCAAAATTCATAGTTTATTACCTATTTTAACATTATATACTTTAAAAGTACTCATGTATTACTTTTTTTCTGAAATAAGTGTTTTTCAATGGAATATAATTACTAATTTGATTGAAAATAGGAAAAATCGGTTGGAAGATTTTTCAGGATATAAATAACAATCAACTATCTTAATAAGATAATTTAAAAACTGAGTACTCCCTTTGTTCCAATTTAACTTGCCCTCTTATTTTTTTACACCATTTATATCTAATTTGACCACATATTTAAATAGATATATAAACAATAATATTATTATATATGATATTGTTTAATTCATCATAACAAGTATTTTAGATATCAACTTTTTATTTGCCGTTATTATACGTAGGTGAACATATTAACGGTCAAATGTGTTTCTTGAACAGAGTAATAATGATTGTGGTGCAAGTTCATCTGGAACGGATGGAGTAAAACATAAGACGTTGAATGTTCCACTTATGGCTAGTTGATCGTAAGATGGAAGTCCAAAATCCCTCCAAATATATCATACCATTTGGAATGTTTTCTAGCAAAACAATTCGGATATCATTAAGCATCCTCAACAGCCAAGACGAGGACTATGCCTGAAAGTGTGTGATATATGTGTGTACAATTTAGTGTCGCTTCATAATTGATTTGTACAATTTAATAGTACAATGAGTGTAAGGTCTAAGGTTTGCTGAGTGTTTAAGGTTGTGTTTGGGCTGTACAAAACCTTGAATTTATCCAATTTTATTCTGTCCGGAGAAAGCATCGACAATCTGATATAAACGTCAATGATACATAGATAATATATCGCCCCGATGTGGGAAAATTGGCGTCAAATTGACTTTTCATACCCCGGGAGTTTTTTAATAGTACGAAACGAAATTATTAATGAATTTAACCCAAAAATCTAATATATTTACACAGAAACCCACCTCTTATTTTCTACTAATTATTTATATTTTTCTTTAAAATCTAATGTTGAATCAGTACGTTTAAATATGTATTTTGATCTCTTTGAGAACCTCATTTTCAAAATAATTATATCTTAACCTCTATCTCCCTGTCAGATCAATTTTAACAAAACTCAGTGTGATGAATGTCATAAATCATAAGTCACGGAAAATTTGGGCTGCTTGATTTAAGTTAAAGAATTAGAGTATATTAACAAACAAATGACAATGATAGGCCTGCCTTACAAAGGTCTATGCCGAATGGAGAGATACAGGCCTACTTGAAAGAAAGAAAGAAAACTAGTTGGCCCAATCTTTTTATTTCAAATAATATAACAAAAGACTTGTTTGTGGCATGGATTCAGCAGGTTTAGGCTGTTTAGCCATTTAGGTGGGATCAAGGACACCAATCGCTGTTTACTCGCACCAATATTTATTTATTTACTCACCCATATGGGTAGCATATGAGGGGAAGGGTCAAATATGAATTTGTCAATATGGATAATTAAAAATATGGGTAAGCTTCATTTTATAAAGGGTTAAAAATGGGTCAGGTCAAAATGGTTCAAGTTGAAACTCACTCAACTCCGAGTCAAAATCATTGGGTCAAAAACGGGTAAACACGGAGGTTTCAACCCATAAATGAACTCGTCTGGAATTATACACCAACTCATATGGGTAAAACCCTCAAATTTTAACTCATACACTGACCCATATGAGTTTATATACCAACACATATGGGTGCAGGTTTCAACCTATATGCATAAACCTGCAGGTTTCAACTCATATATTAACTAATATGGGTTTATATACCAACACATATGGGTAAACCTGCAAATTTCAACCTATATGGGTAACTCCGCAGTCAACGCACAAATCCAACCCGCCTAGTTCATATTTTTCACTTACTCATTTGACTCATTACCCATTTAACTCATTACCCATTTCACCTATAACCACCTGAATTTAAAAATAAACAACACGCTTAATCCACGGATTGCGAGCCTATTTTGACTCGGCTACTCAAACACTTCTAGAAAGAAATTTTCATAATTCGTGATTCATTTGCTTTCTTGAGTTTAATATGTATGCTAAACTTTTTTTTCCAAGTTGACCTAAAGTATGTTTTCAATGTCAAGCTAAACACATTTTTAAAAAAATGCAGATGTGACGTATCTAAATTAATGAAATCTCTAATAAAAAATGCAAATAAAAGTACAAAAATACGATTTGTGCAATCATATCAAGAACGAAACATTGACGCAAACAACTAAAATGAATGATTATCATGAACACAACAATCTGGTTAATCAGGTTCAAAGCAATACTAAAATATGAAAATAAATTCTTAATTATTCAATAAGATAAACACTCAAAGAATATTAGTTGAAAATTTACTGTTATTTTTTTTCATGATAGGAAGATGGAACAAGGAAATTGAAGAAGAAAAAAGAATTAAAAGGGAATTTGAGATCTTGATTCTCTTAATTAGTGTTTGGTTTAGTTTTTTTTTAAAATCATTTTCTTACCCCATTTCTAGTTTTACAATTCTTCCAATTGAGGGTAATGGGATTCCCTAGTCTTACCCTTGGACTGAGATACTAGTTTCCTTCTCTTTGTAGTCTTCCACTAGTCTTTCATTTTCCTCTTTGTTTTCTCGACTCCAAAACAAGATTATACCTTATATTTATCATCAAAATAAAAATTACAAAATTATGACTATTCTTTCAAATAAAATACTCCCTCCGTCCCGGAGAAAATGGCACACTTTCTATTTTCGTCCGTCCCAAAGAAAATGGCACAATTCAAA
>JAULKM010077550.1:0-11711 GCA_032355605.1 Rubia tinctorum
AGTTGGGCGAGATCCTCAAATAAATAAAGATCCAATTTTCCGCAACCCAGAGTCTTCGCAAGGAGATTCATATCATGTAATTTAGATATCCTTGCAATATGTTAGTTATTGCTAGAGGTTAGTTAGGTAGGATGTAAATTTCACTCATTGTAATCGCCGCTGAATGTTTTTTCCATCATCTTGGAATAATTGATTTTTTAAAAAAAGAGCTATAGGTGCTTTTGGTCAACACCACTAAACAATTAGATTAGACCTAGTTAAAGATTTGACCAAATAGTGAATTAGTTCTGGTTTAGTGGTAATCCACAATCTTTATAATTGAAAAGTTCAGGGTTTAAAATACACACTCATTAAGAATTGTGAATATTATAGTAATTTCTTGATGGAGATCACCCAGCGTCATGAGACTGTGTCGATGGTCCCCGATGTGGTTTCCCAACCTGCAGGTGGTGGATGATGGTGAGATCGCGGTGGTTCCGGTTTTGGTGGCGACGGTTCAATGGTTGTGAAGCATTTAGCGTTTGAAAGTTCTCAGGAGAGCGTTTCTAGCTATTCAAATGGATAGAGATTCATGCTTTACCGAGGCTCAATAGGTTCAATGGTAGTGTCTCTTAGTTAGATCCTAGATTAGAGTGTTTGAATGTTCTCAGGAAAGCGTCCCAAGCTATTCAAATGGATAGATTATCATGTTTTATTGAAGTTCAATAGATTCTCTTAGTTAGATGTAGATTAGAATGTTTATATGTAATTTAGTTGCTTGTAAGTAATCTTTCAAAAAATAATTAAATTTGACCAAATAAAACATCCAGTTTACATACAACTAACCTTATGTCTTTAAAACTTTCCAACTTACAAAATTATTATCAAGGTATTATAAAGGGAGATCTCAAAGGGAAGGTTGTTCAAATGAAGAGCACATTTGCCCTATTACATCCAATTCCAGAATAGCTACAAATGTATCATTACACATTTCTTCTTCTTCTTCTTCTTCAGATTCTATATAAACTGAGCTATACTGGCATCTATTACAAGCAATCAATGGTAAAAATCGACCGGATCCAGATTTTTGGTTATTGTCCGAAAGAAAGAATAATCACAGCAACATATGATCAACAACACGATACACATAACAGCTCAAAACGGCTTCCCATATTCTTGCGTTGGCTGCTCCCACACCCTCAAGAAGCCTACAACAAAACCACCCGACACGGCTTAGACACACAACACGATAACTGCAGATAGTAATGCTGCATATAGCTTTCTTGAAACTACTACCACGACTACAAATTGTTGAAAAACTGCGAATGAAATGAATAATGGATCGAGTTCCTACAATGGGGTACGTTTGTCTTTCTATAAATTGCAGAAAGATGGAAATAATGCTACCCTCCATCCCCGTAAGAACTACGAGAGATTAGGACATTGTGATAGTGATGTAAATCACAGCCCGACAGAGAAAGATGCACACGGTGATTCACTAGTTATCACGATAATTCATGCACTATTGAGTATTGACAACTAAATATTTCCAGGTAATGAAACAAACTTCACAAACAATTTATGATCATTCTTATTAAAAAAAAAGCTATATTCAAGTAAAACTCCAGGATTTTCAGTTCATAGCATCTGCATGTATATATAATGTCAGGTGACACATGCTTTAGGTTGAGCAAGAACAAAACTTCATAAATAATACGAGAAAGAAACCAAAATGTCAACATACTGAATGGTATTTCTCCGAGGGACATATAAATAGGATCATCGTCACCAAGAATCCCCTGAAACAATCAGCAAAATTACGCCATCTGTCAACAGTCAATTTTCACTATCGCTAGTTTGTCCATGTAATTTATCAGCAATTCACTCGGATACCTGGCCGTTATCAAGGCCCATATCGTTGTGCAGACCATCCACATCGGCCGTCACAGAGGAGCTGGATATGTCATTTCCCATCAATTCCGATATCATAAGTCCATAACCGTCTGAGGAATCTGGGATCTCCGCAGCATTAGGGGCATTGCTTGAAATGCCACCCAAGCCATCGAAAGTATTTTCAGCCCTACATAGAATGGACATCAAATATATTACACTAGGCAACTTAGGGTTGGCAATTACACACATTACCGAAAATGCTAGAGAGCTTGGCAGCTAGAAAGAGACTGTGCGAAAAGAACTCAAAGTCTAAAGTCAATATCACGATATTAACTTTCCAACCAGTACAAGAAAAGAGCAAGGAAAATTTTATAATAATGAGAGAAAAGGGGACTATTTCCCTTCATTAGATAAACAGGATCCACGTTTCTATTGTCACTCTACACCTATGGCACGAGGCATAATCACAGATCACTTTGAAAAAAGAATAAGCCATGTAAGAGAGATAGATATTCCCAAACGAGGTATACACAAACCACAACTTGCAAGATAACTATCAAGACAGTATGAAGCAATTTTGTCGTACAATGTTCTTAATGTAATGTCCATACATCTACCCCATTGAAACAAGAATTGATTGAGAAACCCAATTCTAAAGATCAGGGAAGAAATATTGATATCCGACGCTATCATAAAACATACGAAGTCACAAAACACAACACTAAGCAATCGCATGAGAAAGTTTACCTTATATCTGAACTAGTCAAATCCCCGTGGTCTGGCATTGAATCATTTTCTAAATCTATCACCTCAATGTCCTTGCCATCAACGCAACATTTACCATATACATTGGATACCCTTGAGTTATTGTGCATTGACAAATCGATATTAACAGAAATGGGCTGTTTCCCATTTTCTCTGACAGATGGGAATAAGACATTTGGGTCCGAATCATGAGTATCATTAGATTCAGCAGCTTCCATGAGATTGAGGTCGCAAGTCTTAAATGAACCAGGTAATATCTGCTTCTCTTCTGTATATTCCATACCCGGATCAATTTCGATTTTAGGATACAAAGGAACATCCAACAACCTCTTCTTGTCAGATGGAAAAATATTTGGCTGATCTTCAGAAGTCGTTAGCTCTTCTGTAATAGGCCTCTTTACCACCACAAGATCGGGTTCAGCATCAACAGAGGGAGCTGATTCTCTGGGCCGTTTAATTCCTAAAGTGGTTCCGTCTTCCTCTTGTGCGCGTTTTTCACCACGTTCCTTGGTCATGACGGCGATCATTTCAAAACCAGGAAGTTCGGAATCTTTTACTATATTTCTATCTAGTAAAGATGTCGGTGCAGTGCTGCTTCCTTCCACAAGTTCCTTCTCAGGAGTTGGCTCGCTTAGTCTATCCACGTCGACAACCTTTGAATTATTCATAGGGTGAGGGAGACCGTTTGTGGACAAAGTACTAGCAGTTAACTCCTCAACATGGGCTACTGTTTCTTTAGAAGGCTCACCTTCACCATTCTGAGCCTTTTCATCCACAATCAAAGGATCAGTATCAATTCTAGGGCCTCTCACTGCCATGGAAGATCGAGTTCTTGTAGGAATTTTAACAAAGCGGCAAAAGCTTAGTAAATCAGAACTATTCTCATTTGCTAGGCTCCCCTCATCAGAAGAAGCCATGATTGCTATATCATCCTTGTTGTCTTGTACCGGCATTTCATCTTTCTTTCCAGCATCCTGATTTACTTTCTTGTCGTCTTTCTCAACAGCTTCCTTACCAGTATCTTTCTTGCTGGGAGAAGCATCGTCTTTTGCACCTGCATTTTCCCGTCTTTCAGAGCTCGAACGTGGATCAACAGGAACATCACTTTCTTGTCCACCAGTCACATTACTTGCTGAATTTTGCGACACCCTATCGCTGCCATCATCTCCCTCAGCAGAAGCGGCCCTAGACCTTTCAGACCATGATCCACTTCTTCCCATCTCTCGGTTCCACTCAGAGCCATAGTTCTTGAAGGATCCATTTCTTTTTCTTCCACTCAAACTTCTCGACCCCACTGTATTACCATACTCACCGCCATACCTTCTCCGACTAGCCCCCGAGTCAGAAACAGCTTCTCCTAGGCGAGAGAGCACTGATGCACGGCCCGAACCCTCCTGTCCCCCAACCAGGTTCTTCAACGTACCATTCTGCCATTTCCCAGAAAGTGCATTCGCAGGCAGGAACCCCTTAGCAATCAAGTACTCGGCAGCAAGCTTTCCAGCTTCCATAAAAATGTCACCACCACCATTACCAGTAACTTTTTGTGGTGGAAGAGGTGGTGGAGGCGGTGCCTGTGGCCTACTAAACTGCCTAGACTGACCGCGGCCAAAACCACCCCTACCGTAACTCCTAAAATCATTACCATACCCTCCATGACCTCTCATAGAACTCTCCGGAGAAACCCGGGATGCAGGGGGCACCCCGCCTATCCCCATTGAATGAGCTCTGTATCCATTCACGGAGCTGCGATTTTGGGCATGCATCTTCTATAACACACAATTAATTCCTCTAACTCCAACTGTACTAATATGTCTCTATATCAATATGTATGTAAAAACTTCAAGAAACCAACACCTTCAAACAAGAGAGAGTTTACACAAGTCAATATCAATCTTCCAAGCACAAACACATACACATCACTGATCAACAAGTCAAGACAGTAAAAAACTTGGGATTATCAAGATTCACCTCCTTCTAACACAATCCACCCCAATTCAGGGCAGTAAACTAAAGTCACAAAGATTCAATCTTTAACAGTCTTCTGAGGTCAAACTTGAAGATCAACTAAAACTAACAGATCTGGTCATTGGGTAAATCAGCAGCATGAGCAAGCATTTACCTTTTTGACTGCCTGCTGTAAATTCTTTCTCTGAGTTCCAAGAGGGCTGTAATTTCTGTCTTTCAGATTCAGTTCTCAAAATCCCACCTCTCAAAATTCCACCTCTTGTCAATCAAGATGAATCCAACACACAGCACAGGGTCAGTGTGAAAAAAAATGTTTTCTTGTTTTTGTTTTTTTGCAGGGAGTTCAAATTCCTGTCAGTAATTCACCAGGGCTGATCCTTCATGAATGATATCGATTAGGTCAACAACTGGTGGGGGAATTTTGGCGTGAAATATGCATCAAATTATTCGATCAGTGGTGTTTATTGGAGATATTTTTTGTTTTCTTTTCTTTTCTTAATAAAGAAATGAAGAAGATGAAGAATAGTTTTATACCTCGCCAAAAGGGTAGTAGGTTGTTGGGGTCATTTCAAGAAATGCATTCAAATTGTTTTCTTTTTCATTACATCCACTCCATGTCCCTTTGGACCATGTAAAATGCAGAGATAGCTCCGAGCCCTCTCATTGTTTCACTTCAATAAAAATCAATTTTTCTTCCATTTCAATAATTTAGCTCACGACTAAATTATTTTATTATTTTTCTTCACAATATTGAGACCACTTTAATCTTATTTCATGGACCACACTTATTCTTTATATCCTACTCATTATTTTTACATTTAATATTTAATTCAAATAAATTCAACTAACAAAATAAGTTAAAATATGAAATTTAATAATACATCTATAATTTTAATTGAATTTTATTTTTTCAAATTTAATTTTCAAATTTAATTTAAATTTTTAAAATTTATTTTATGAACATAATTAAAAGGAAAAATGTATATTTTCAAAGAATGTAATTTAGATTTTAAAAAACTAAAATTTCATTTCATTTTTTAAAAAATAGAATTTTAAAAGAAAATTTTCAAAATTTAAAAATTACAAACTTTAATTTTCATTTTTAAAAATCTATTTTTATTTTATTTTATTAGTTGGGACACGTGACCCAACCCTGCTTTGCCACATGTCCATGCAAAAACAAAAAAATGTGGATTGCATGTTGACACGTGGGCCAGCCATAGCGCGCCACGTGGCAACTGCAGGTAAAGAAAATGGCCCGCGTTGACTCGCGGGTCAGACAGCATGTGCAAGCACATACTGTCATAATTGGGACGGTCTCCATTTCAAGTACCGATCATGCGGGCTGCATTTCGACACCCCCACTGTGGGAGTTTTTAGTCCTGGTTCCGTCCCAATTTTTAATTGAGTGTCATTGTACATGCTCTTATCATTTTCCCTTTTAGCCAAAGAAATAAAAAGAGGGGATGCTTTCACCCAAAAAAGAAGAAGAAAGATTTATCACAAAATATAAAAGCTGCAAATACCCTCATTTGTGAAAATTATTTTAATGGATTTATCACAAAATAATTTTAATGGATTTATCTCTCTTATAACCTGTAATTTAATTCAATTTAATTCGGTATATTACATCCATACCAGCAATAATGATACACTTTGATTTTTGGAAGTCAAATTGAACCAATTTTGATCATTAAATTATATTATTATATATACAAGACCATTATGTTATATGAATTCATCATAACATATATTTTTTAATTAATATATTTTTTTTAAAAAATTCACACATAAATAAAGATATTAATAATTAAAATTTAATTTCTAAAAGTCAAAATGTGTCATTTTTGTTGGGACGGGGTAGTAGTAAAATTTTGAATTTAAATACAATATCATTTAATTTTTCATAAATTTAATTTTAATTCTAATTCAGTTGAATTTACTAAAGTAGGTTGAAAGGTGAGTAGTTTAACCAGTTTTGTTTTTTTTAAATAGCAGTAACTAGAAAAGTTCTTAAATTGTGCTTAATGCTGCTCCTTTAAATGAAATTACACCTCCACTACAACATCCTACCTCTTTTTTTGGATGTGACATCATAATTCTATGTGCTTGAATTTAGGTGAATAAAATGAATGGGTAAAATTTAATTTAGAAGGAAAAAATAGAATGAGTAGATGAAATTGAAGAAATTTGACCCTAAAAGGAAAGTGCGTCAAATTCACAAAAACAGGAAAGTGTGTCACAACCAATAAAACAGACAGAGTGAGTATTAAAGAGCATATTTGCCCTGTTCCATTACATCCAATTCCAGTACAGCTGATATTACCAAATACAAATTCTTTCTGCTCATCCTTCAGACTATACATAAGCTAAGCTATACTAGCATCTATTACAAGCAAGATCAATGGTAAAATTATCTGATCCAGGTGTTTGGTTTTTGTCTGAAAAGAAAGAACAACCATATCAACCAACATTTGATCAGCAACAGCTCAAAATGGCTTCCCATAATCCTGCGTCGGCTGCTCCCACACCCTCAGAAAGCCTACAACAAAACCACCCGATAAGGATCACACACAAGACCCGGAAACTGCATAAAAACCTCATCTTATTTGAAAATAGTACCACAACAGATGATTGAAAAGCTTTGGATCGGGTAAATGGACCGAGTTCCTACAAAGAAGTGGCGGGTTTGTCTTTTCAGAGTGCACTAACCTAAGCTACCGAGCATTTTATGGAACGGTTCCTTGACAGCAGAAACATGATAAGTGCATGCATATGTAGAGGCAGCTACAAACCTTGTACTACTGTCGGCATGAATTTTTTTTCTTAAGCCAAGAATGTCATAATTCATATGTTCAATAAATGTACCCTCGATCCAGAAAGAACTGCGTGAGATTAGGACCTTTTCATAAAGATACAAGTGTGAGCAGTTATCGAAGTTGCAGCCTGACATTTAAATAGTCCATTAGAGGATGATGGACTGGTGTTCAAGAGTCCTAGCTCATGAACAAACTTAACAAACAATTATGCTTGAAACATCATCATACGGATGTTAAAATTCTTCTTTCAAAATATGCTCCATTCAGATAAAATTCAAGGAATTTCAGTTCACAGTGTGTGCAAGTTCATGATGTAAGAGGGCATATGCATTAGGTTAATCAAGATTAAAACTTCATAAAGAATGCGAGAAAGTAAGTAAAATGTCACAACATACTTGATGGTATTTCTCCGAGGGACATATAAATAGGATCATCGTCACCAACAATCCCCTGAAACAATCAGCAAAATTACACCATTTGTCAACGGTCGATTTTCAAACAAAAGCCATTATCTTCAAAGCAATGCTCATAATATCTAAGACTAAGGCTATCGCTAGTTCGTCCCAAGTAATTTACAGCAAATCACTCGGATACCTGGCCGTTATCAAGGCCCATATCATTGTGCAGACCATCCACATTGGCGGGCACAGAAGAACAATTTGGTATGTCATTTCCCATAAATTCTGACATCACAAGCCCATAGCCATCTGAGGAATCAGGCATCTCATTGGCACTAGGGGCATTGCTTGGAATGCCATCCAAGCCATTGAAAACATTTTCAGCCCTACATAGATAGACATCAAACATGTTACACTAGGCGAACAGGAAGCCGAATACACGTTTAATAGATTTCACAAAAGATAGAGAAATATGATCATATCAAATTGTCAGTGTTAAGCTATAGCATGAGAAAGTTTACCTTCCATCTGAATTAGTTAAATCCTTGTCGTCCGGAATTGAATCATTTTCTAAATCTATCACCTCAATGTATTTGCCATCAGCTCCACATTTACCATATATGTTGGATACCCCTGAATTATTGTGCATAGTCAAATCAATATTAACAGAAACGGGTTGTTTCCCATTTTCTATGACAGATGGAAATAAGACATTTGGGTCCAAATCATGGGTATCACTAGATTCAGAAGCTTCCATGAGATTGAGGTCGCAGGTCTTAAATGAACTGGGTAAAAGCTGCTTCTCTTCCATGTACCCCATAGCCGGTCCAATTTCAATTTTAGGATACAAAGAATCATCCAACAACCCCTTCTCATCAGATGAAATCATATTTGGCCGATCTTCTGAGGTCATTAACTCTTCTGTAATAGGCCTCTTAGCAACAGGACCAGGTTCTACATCTTCAGAGGGACCTGATTCTCTAGGCCTTTTATTTCCCACAGAAGTGTCAAGTTCATCTAGTGCCCGTTTTGCACCATGTTCCATGGTCATAACAGTGATCATTTCAAAATCAGGATCTTTTACCAAACTTCTACCCGGTGAAGATGCAGGTGCAGTGCTGCTTCCTTCCACAAGTTCATCCTCAGAAGACGGCACTCCCAGTCTATCCAAGCCGACAACCTCTGAATCATTCATCCGATTTGGTAAACCATCTGTGGACAAATTACTAGCGGCTAAATCCTCGATTCGGGCTAAAGATTCTTTACAAGGCTCATCCTCACCCTTTTGAGCACTTTCATCCACAGTCTTATGATCAGTATCAGTTCTTGAACCTCTGTCTGCCATGGAAGATCGGGTTCTAGTAGGAATTTTGACAAAGCGGAAAAAGCTTAGTAAATCAGAACTATTCTCACTTGCTAAATTCCCCTCATCAGAAGAAGCCATGACTGCTATATCATCTTTCTTTCCACCATTCTGATTTAATTTCTCATCATCTTTCTCAACAGCCTCCTCACCACTATCTTCCTTGCTGGGAGAAGCACCGTCTTTTGCAACTGCATTTGCATTTCCCCCTGTCTTAAGTCTATCAGAGCTTGAGCGTGGATCACCAGCAACGTCCCTTTCTCGTCCACCAATCACATTACTTGCTGAACTCTGCGACGCCCTATCACTGTCATCATCTCCCTCTGCAGAAGCGGCCCTAGACCTTTCAGACCATGACCCACTTCTTCCCATCTCCTGGTTTGTAAAAGATTCATTTCTTTTTTTTCTGCCAAGACTCCTCAACCCGGCTGAATTACTATACTCGTTGCCATACCTTCTCCTACTAGGCCCCGAGTCAGTAACAGCTTCTCCAAGCCGAGACAGCGCTGATGCACGGCCCTTCCTCTCTCGTCCCCCTACCATGCTCTTCAACGTACCATCCTGCCATTTCACAGAAAGTGCATTTGCAGGCAGGAAACCCCGGGCAATCAAGTACTCAGCAGCAAGCTTTCCAGCTTCCATAAAAATGTCACCACCACCACCACCTTTTGACAGTGGGAGAGGTGGCGCGGGTGCCTGTGGGTGACTAAACTGCCTAGACTGACCGCGTCCAAAACCACCCCTACTGTAGCTCCTAAACTCATTGCTAAACCCTCCATGACCTCTCATTGAGCTCTCTGGCGAAATCCGGGATGCAGTGGCCACCCCACCCATCCCCATTGAATGAGCTCTTAATCCATTTCCGGGACTGCGATTTCGAAAATGCATCTTCCAAACAGACAATTCCTCTAACTCCTACTATATCAAAATGTATCTATATGTATGTATAAACTTCGAGAAACCAACACCTTCAAACAAGATAAAGTTTTATATATCAAAATCAATATTCACAACACTTACACACAAACAGATAAACAGCACTGATCAGCATTTCAATGCTACAAAAAAACATGGGATTTTCAAGATTCACCTCCTTCTAATAGTCTTCTGAGGGCTGTAGATAGAAGTGAGGGCTGTAGAAAGAATTTCACCCCAATTCAGGGCTGTAGATAGAAGTGACAAAGATTCAATCTTTAACAGTCTTCTGAGGTCAAACTTGAAGATCAACTAAAATGAACAGATCTAGGCATTGGGTAAATCAGCAGCATGAGCAAGCATGTACCTTTCCTTTGACTGCTGTAAATTCTTTCTTTGAGTCCCACAAAAGCCGTAAATTCTTTCTTTCAGATACAGTTCTCAAAATCCATCTTCTCAAAATTCCACCTTTGTCAATCAGGATGAATCCAACACACAGTCACACAGTCAGTGAGTGAATGGAATCAAATTCTATCAGTAATTCACAAGGGCTGATCCGCCATGAATTGTATAGATTATGTCAACAGTAACAGGATGCTTTTGGCGTGAATTATGCATCAAATTATCATGGAATTCTTCGAGCAGTGGTAAGCAATTCTTAGAGGGTTTTTTCTTGTTCTTTTCTTCTTCTGGAATTGAGGGTAAAAGTAGGTTGTTTGAGGCTTTTCAAGAATTGCACTTACGGAGTATTCATACTCTTTTACCGATTATTTTCATTTTTATTGCATCCACATTCCACTCCAAAAAGTGATTGGATTAGAGAAATCCAACTGGTCTCCAAAAGTTTATCTCCAAACACATATTCTCTATATTTTGTTTCTTGACTCCATCCGATTCTCTATTTTACTTAACTTTGTATTTAATAAAATAAAAATGAGTTTTCATAATAACACGATAATAAATACTTGGGATATATACATTTATAACTCTGAAATTAGGCCAAAAATGCAAATATGACCCCGTAAACTCAGAAAGTGTCAATATAACTCTGAGTTTTTAATGTATGTACCAATATAACCCTAACTTCCTAAACTTTGTGCCAATATAACCAAACTCCCTTATTCCGGCATTGACCAAAAAAATTCAGGCAAAATCATAAGGTGAAATGACAAAAATACCCTCGTAACAAACCTACTTTTTTTCTTCTAAAAACCTAATGTAACAAACCTAATGCCGCCTAAACCCTAAACTATCGCCGCCGCCAAGCTCCGCCGCCGCCACCACAACCAAGCTTCGTCGCTGCCGACATGCTCCCTCTCACCGCCACTATCGTCGCCGCCCTTCTCCTCTCGCTCCACCATCGTCGCCGCCACCGCTAAGCTCCGTCGCCACCATAGCCAAGCTCCGCCGCCACCCCAACCGAGCTCCGCCGCCGCTGTGCTCTTTCCCATAACTCTAAGATCTCTAACGTCCCACCACCGCCGCCACCGCTTCCTCTCTCTCCCCACCACCGCTGACGCCTCCTCCCTCTCCCGCCGCCGCCTTCTTCCCTCCGATTGCCTTCGCCCCAACCCGTAGCCGCATCCCCCCGTCGTCTCCTTCTTCCCCGCAACC
>JAULKM010077561.1:0-11711 GCA_032355605.1 Rubia tinctorum
AGTTCACAAATTGCCAATCAATTAATCCATTAACCACACGTGTCTTCTCCATCTCCCCATAATTAAATCACACACGTGACTTTACACAACTCATTTATATCCATTAATTCAATGAGTCATTATCCAATAAATATTATCCGATAAGTGAAAATAGCAAATGGATAATGGTTATTCATTAGGTGACCCGACCAAACGGCCATAGCAAAAGACAATTCAAAACTTTAAATTGGAATGGAGGGAGTATTATATGTTAATTTGTTTTGAGAGCACGTTATGCAAATTTGACGATGAACGCGTGACAATAAATTGGTTACATTGGTTCTATAATTAGCCGAAAATTCCTAAGAAAACATAGAAAGAGACTTGTATTCTCTTTCTTAAACATAGTTGTTTACATCCGATCAAAAAAAATATATATTTGTTTACTAGTTTAATTTTTTAAAATTAAGTGGTTATGATTTTTGTGGGAAGCGAGTTAATATCCTTGGATCTCTGATACTCACTCCGATTTCCTAATATTGGCTCCCTTTCTTCTTTTTATTTTTATTTTTTAACAATGGCTCCTTCCTTTTTTGGGAAAATTTAGGTTATTTTCATCCACTCAATTTACTTTTTACTCTCCCAGTACAACCTACACCACTCATTTTACTTTTGTTGAATAATGTGTCATTTTAATTGGAAACAATCTTAAGAAGCTAAAGGGAGTATGAAATTGTATGAATAATCAACCCGGTTGACATGTAACTTAAAAATCCTTGCAATATTGTTAGTTATTACTAGGGACTAATTAGATTATACGTCAATTCCACTTTTTGTAATTTAGCCGTTTTTCTGAATGACTTAAAATGATTTTTTTAAATCAAATTGAATTAATTTAAAATTTGAAAATGTATTAGCACATATAATACTATTATCATGCAAAATATTATCAGATCCATCATATATACTGTCAGTATTATTTTTTAATATTATTATTTACCTATAAAAATATTAATAGTAGCATACTTAATTTTAAAAATTAAATTGAACTATTTCAATTAATACGGAATTAGTGGATGTAGCATAATTTGAAGGGGGCAAAGCCAGAAGGTAGGCTCGGCTGAACCCCCTCTTCGCTCCCTGTTATATTTTTAAAAACAAATTATGAGGACTACGTCGTATAATTGTATTATACAATTATTAAAGCAGTACATAGAGAGTACTGGAAACCAGAGTTTAATACAAAAATAATAATTTATATCTAATAAAATAGAAGTGTAATTGGGCTCAAACCTGGAATCTCTATGCAATCAAACATCATAATCTTCTAATGTAATTTTATTCTCACTCTCTTCAAATTATGAATCGCATAAAATATAAAAAAGAGTTAATAGTTATGGTGCATTCATGAAGAAATAAAATACTCCATAAATGAATCTTGAGTTAAATATTAATACAGGAAACCCCACCAAGGGGGAAAATCACTTTCTACTTCCAACTAATCAAAATATTATTATTGATTACTAAAAAAAATAGAAAGGCTTGGCACTTGCGATGTCTTAAGGATAAAGTCTTGGGAAAGACGGTCTTTCCATAGGCTTATGTAAAGACGGAGTTTAAATATAATAATAAAATGTAAATTTTTTTTGTTGCAATATTAAAGTTTTATTATGCAACGTGTAGTAGTTATAAATTTTATAACTCGGTTCATACAACCCAAAACAATTATCTTAATTTATTCTAATTTACACTTTAAACCTTGGTGTTTCCATGACTTATGGAAATACCGTATTTCAAGAGACGAACTCTGTCTTAAGAGACACCTTCTCAATATAGTAGGTTTCTAAATTATGTGACGAAATTCCACAAGTTATTCACATAGGACTTATAATAAGGTAGATGGAGATTTACGTGAATTGGGTTGTAGCATAGGATGGTGAAAACAGAAATTGACAAATTTGTTGAGGTGGCCAATGCTGAGCTTTCAAGCTTGAGCAAGGTCATTACGATGTAACTAGTGTTTAAATGTTATATTCTAAAAATAAATTTGTAATGAGATGAAAAATATGTAAATATGTTGGAGAAAACGTACAACGACAATTAAAGTGAGTGCAATTGACATTCGATCTAATTAACTTCTAGCAATAATGAATGTATTGTAAAAATATATAAATTACATGTCAACCAAACTAATCGTCTGTACACTTGTAACACCATTTCTAATTAGCGTCTAGCAATAATGAACGTATTGCAAGCATCATATCACTGTGTCAAGTGGAGATCTTTTACGACTGTATCACCACGTGAATTCAAAGCACGATTTGTGAACACCTTGAAAAACAAAAATAGAAGAATAAAAATAAATAGAACTCTAAAACAAGAACACAAAACACACAATCTGTACAAATAAATAGAGAATAATACATCGGCACGAACAACTAAATCGAGTTATCAGTATGAATATAATGATCTGATTGATCATGTCGAATAACAAAACTAATGCGTGAAAACCAATTCTATACTTATTCATTATTGTTTCCACCACACATTCCCTTATTAGGGATGGGAAAAAGATTAAATAGTTAAAATTTATCAATTTAAAATATTTTCTCCTCATTTGACATTGCCAGCATGTAAATTTCACTATTACAGTAGTAATTAATGAAATTAATCTTGAGTGCTGCATACTCGAATTCAAGGACTATTGATTATCATTCACTATTTTGTTACTAGAATTTGAATTTGTTTTCTCAAAAAAGAAGTTTGCACTTGTTTCAGAATAGTTGCATTTAAAATAAAAAAAATCAACCATTCCAAAATATTGAGAAAAACATCCAGCGACAATTACAACGAATGGAATTGACATCCAATCTAACTAGCCTATAGCAATACCTAACATATTGTAAGGATATCTAAATTACATGTCAACCAGACTGATCGTCTGTACTATTACATATCAGAGATCCAATAAAAACTGTAACATCGTCCTCGGGGATATTAACTTGCTTCTAGCGAAAATCATGACCACTTGGCAGAGAGGAGTGTATCACGCATCAATATCACTGCGCCAAACAGTGATCTTCTACAACTATAACACCATTTGATCCAACCACGATCTATGTTGTTCAAACTGTAAACACTTTGAAAAACACATATCTGATGTATCCAAATTAATGGAAACTCAAAAATAAAATCACAAATAAAATTACGAACACACAATCTAAACAAGCAGACCGAGAATAATACATCAACGTGAACAACTAAATTGAGTTATCATATCATGAACACAACGATCTAATCGATCAGGTCAAAAAATAAAACTAATCTATGAAGACAAATCTCACACTTATTGAATAACAAAACATAAATTAAAATGAACTACTGTTTCTTATCTCCCTTAATGGAAAGATGGAAGAAAATATTGAAGAAGAAGAGATGCCGCAAGATGGGAGAGAGGGAGATGCCGGCTAGGTTTTTAGAGAGAGTATTTCCTTTTCCATTAGGCCCATTACTAATGTTGGTTATAGTTGCAGTTAGCAATTGCCATTTGCCAAGTTGAAAGTACGTACGCATGTCTTGTACTCCCGCTTCTTATTTCGAATCCAAATTTAACTATTTGTTGGTGAAAATTTCATAATTTGATTTTAAAATTAAATTGATATAAATTTAAATACCATTGCGTGATATATTACTAAATTTGTTATAACACATATTTTCAAATTTTCAAATTTTCAAAATTTTACAAATCTTAATTATCTTTAATGAAAAATATTAAGGATCAAACATTTTTCAAGTCAACTGTTAAAAGTAAAAAGGTGAAACTTGCATGATTTGGGACGGAGGGAGTAGTATAAATTTAGATTATAGAGAAAATGGAGAGTTTGTCAAGTACTCCCCTGTCTTAGAGAAAATGACTCATTTACTTTTTTTTTACAGTTTTCAATGATCATGTTTGACAAACAATATATTTAACTACATACAACAATTTTGCATTAAAAATTTGATATTTAAAAAGTATATGTTAAGACGAATCCAACAATATATCACGTGATTTTACTTTATACTATATTAATTTATATTTAAGATCAAAGTTTATAAAATTTGACTTGAAAAAAATAAATGAGTTTTTTCTCTGGGACGGAGGGAGCATACTATGGCTCTGTTTGACAAAATTGTGTTTCTAAGCAAAACTGACTTATTTTGAAAGCAGAAGGAGTCACTCTGTTTTTCCTCAAAAAATAGGTTATACTTTCAAAATATTTTTTTTACACTTTATCAAACACTATAAAGGCTTTGTTTGGCAGAGTTTATAGCTACCTTGCTTATAAGCAAAACATTTTTTAGTGTTTGGTAAATTGCAAAAAAAAAAAAACTTATTTTGAAGCAAAAACTATTTTTTGAGGAAAAACATAAGTTGATTTCCCCCTGCTTTCAAAAATAAGCTAGGCTTGGTTATAAGCACAGATCTGCCAAACATATCCAAAGTGATTTGCTTATAAGCACAACATCTTATAATCTCTGTCAAACAGAGCCTTGCACGTATATGTGTCAAGACTCAAGAGAACCTGTTGAATCGGAATTGTATATCTTGAAATTTTAAAATGTCTTTACTATCTAAAGATAGATCTCTAGATCACACCTAGACCAAGTCGTTTCATATATATTTTTCAATATATTTATATTTTAGTCCAATTCATTAATTTAGTTTAATTAAAAAAATCAATTGTTATTATTCAATTTATTTTTTGATTTAGTACCTATGTTGTTTAATATATTTAATTCCAGTTCGAAATAGCATACAAATCTAAATTCATCTTACTATGTTGAAATAGAGATTCATGTGCGTTGAATCTAATCATTTTTATGATAATGAGGATGTTATTTAGTGATGCCAACTTCACCTAAATCTGACAAACACCCGCTTCACCAGATACATGTAAATGAATATCAATTAGATGAAATGAGTAAGAAGTGGGTGATGAGTAAACGAGTGACGGATCAGATCAGGTAATACATTAACCATTTTTACTGATCCGTGAATCCATCACCTACCCGACACATCATCCACTCATATAACTTTATTATATTTTTAAAATATATTATAAGAATATTAGTTACAATATATGATTCATGTTGAAAACAATGGTATGAAGAAAGGCTTTGAATAAGGCATGGTGCGAAGTTCAAACACTTTAATGGTTTAACATGTGAGAGTGTGGTACCATATCCACACCATACTGTGAACGTTAACTACCTTTCTTAGCTTCCATAAACCATAAATGAATGCCGTACTACTACTCCGATCTATCAAACACACGCGTGGCAATCGTGCAAACGCCCTAGCCAATTCTAACCTCCATTTCAAAAATAATAATAAACTGCACATAATTATTATTTTTTACAATTTCTAAAAAAATTGTTTGATTCACTACTGGAATGTACTCCCTTAGGCACCGGTGCCTAAGTGACCCGATGCTAAAATGCAGTTACATATGCACCGGTAAGTGGTACCGGTGCTAGTATTTGTATTCCATCACGGGTATGCACTACTGGTGCTACAAATTTACATTTCAACGCCGCCCTACGTAGGCACCGGTATTTCAAGGGGTCGAAATACTGGTGCCTATACTAGTTTGAACTGGTGCTAGATCAATAAAAAAATCCAACCAGTGGGAATAAACTCACCGGCCGGAATATGAAACCCTGAAATTTATAAAGAACAAAACACACACACATAAAAAACTAGAAAATTTATAACCAAAACTCAGAAGTTCATTACATATACATTATTATACATAACAGCTCACAATTCATAAAACAAACTAGACTTCAACATAGATTAACAACATCAATTATCATAAAAACTAGAACCTAATCTCCATAAACCTTAGGTAACATCAACGAACCATAACCGTGAAGGTGAGGTCGGACGCAAGAGCTAAGGCGAGGCGGATCTGAGCTAAACCCGGCATTTTTGGTGGAGCTCGCAACTCCAACTAGCGACCAGAGAGGGGGGAGATGGAATCGGGGTTGGTCCGGGAGAATGCATTGGGGCTAATGAGCAGCGACGAAGGAGACAACGACCGGCGGAGATAGTGCGAAGGTGAAGTGGCGGCAATAGCGCGCTCGAAGAAGGGCTTGAAGGTATGCAACCGAAGGCGAAACGCCGTCCACAGTGGCAGCAGATCTGGAGGGGCGGAGAGGGGGTCATCGGCGTCAAAGCCTTCAAAGGTTGGGCAGTGGCGGAGAGAAAGAGGTGGTGGAGGAGGAGGGACAGAATGGAGATGAGGCAGAGGCAGAGAGAGGTGGTGAAGTGAGGGTTATTAGGAGAGGAGGGTTATATATGATGAGGGTTTCGGTGCTCTAACTTGGGCCAAGTTGGGCTTTTTGTTTTTTCAACACCATAGTTCCGGTATGAACTCTGGTGCCCATGGTGATCATACCGATGCTAAGTATTTAAAACGCAGCTGCGTGACGTTGCTTTAAATGAGAGTTTTTTTTTCTTCCCAAGAGCAAAGAGAAGAAAAATATTCTAAGTACCTAGCACCGGTATGAAAACCGGTGTCTATAGTGATCATGCCAGTGCTAGGTACTTTAAACGCAGCTGCGTGACGCTGCTTTAAGTGGGCATTTTATTTTGTTTATTCTTCCCGAGAGCAAAGAGAAGAAAAATATTTTAAGTACCTAGAACCGGTAGTATGACCGGTGCCTATGATGGTGCTACCGGTGCTCATAAAAATCCCTCAAAAATAAAAGACAAAAATTTAAAAAATCATCCGCTAAATATTGGCACTGGTATGACTGAAAAACAATGCCGGTGCTAGTATATTTTGCCCTCTAAGTTAACTTTTTCATTTTTACAATTATGTCCACGAGAATAAATTTGGAGGAGGCGAATCACAAAATTGGAGAAACCAAAACACAATTAAATATGAGACAATTACGTTATTGAAAATCGGGCTACAATGGGTGAACGCAAGAGCTTGTAACATAATTCTTAGAAAATTACCATGTGGCCCAAAATTGCGTTACCCCGTTACTCATTGCTCCAAAATACACGATTTTTGTTATTCTTACCTAAATATATAAATATGAAATAAATGATTTTTTTCGGTAAAATATTAAAAAGCGCTAGTACATGTTTTGGAGTAACTTATGGTTAATTACTTGGAAGTTACAAAGTGAAATCAGAAATGATTATGGATATGTTTTTATGCCTGATTGTTTTATAAATATTCTCTTGCAGACATTACAATATTGGTGTATAGGGTAGCATCACGTTCGGGCAGATTTCAATTTGGAGTTACGAGAAAGTTTTTACTTTTTGCACTTAGATCTCTCCGAGAAAGTTGGAGTCATCGAATCACGAAATTTGTAGAACCAAAATACAATTCAATAATATATGATCGCAAATCTGTAATTTGGGAATGTATGGGTGAACGGAAGGGTCTCAAAAGTCAACATTGATTACTTCTATATTTTTTTAGAAAATTACATTGTGGCGCAAAATTGTGCTACCCTCGTTCTTGCTCCTAAATACATGATTTTTGTTATTCTTGCCTAAATGTAGAAATATAAAATAAATTATTTCTTGGGTGAAATATTGAAAAGCGCTAGTACATGTTCTAGAGTAACTTATGGCTGATTACTTGGAAGTTACAAAGTGATATCGGAAAGGATTATGAATATGTTTTTGTGCTTGATTTTTTATAAATATTCCCTTAAAGACATGGAAAAGACAATGAGGGTGTATAAGGTAGCATCACATTTGAGCGGATTTCAATTTGGAGTTACGAGTAAAGTTTTTAGTTTTTGCACTTAGTCCCCTCCAAGAAAGTTGGAGTTGTCGAATCACGAAATTGGCTGAACAAAAATGCAATTTAATAATATACGATTGTGACTTTGCGATTTGGGCATGTATGGGTGTATGGAAGAGTCTCAAAAGTCAACATTGATTATTTCAACATAGTCTTGAAAAATTACAATGTTGCCCAAAATTATGTTACCACATTATCAATTACTTCAAAATACACTATTTATGTTATTCTTGACTAAATATAGAAATATTTAATAAATGAATTTTGTGGTGAAATGTTCGAAAGCGCTAGTACATGTTTTTGAGTAACTCATACCATAAACTCCTTTTCAAGAGTAACTCATACCATAAACTCATTTTTTGAAAAAATAAATTACGAGCACCGGTATTATTATCGGTGTTATTTCACAATATACCGACGCTAACTATTTTTCCACCAAAATTTTACCGGCCAAAATTACTATTCCAGTCATAGGCATCGGAATTAGCACCGGTATATGTCATTCATCCAAGACTGATGTTGGAAAATATTAAATTCAAATATTTTTTCTTCAAAGACACCAGTATTTGGCACCGGTATTCATTGTACCAGTGCTGAATTTATTTATAGGCACCAATTTTTGTGTACCGGTGCCGAATTTATTTTAGGCATCGGTATCACTAACATACGGGTGCATGTGTACCTGTTTTCCAGTAGTGATTAGGGTTGCGAATTGTAATCCCTCCCATATCCATATAGGGATGGTCTAATGTATTTTGAGGCCCAATGCCAAAAAAAATATTTTGGGCCCTTTATATATTTTTTTAGAGTAATATAAAATGTAGAAGTAATATTTATTAGGGATTGGAAGTATCCATCCTTATCTGATATTTTTTAAAATATAATTATAGCCCTATCATCTATGACGGATACCGTATTAAGACTCATTTCCGTCACATTTGGTTTCAAATAGAATTTAGAGTGAAGTGTCAAGATGACCTTGACTTTAGGTTGAAAGTACTAATATAACCATGTAAAACCAGAAAATGTCGAAATAACTCTAACTTTTGGAAGTATGTGCCAGTATAACCTTGGGATGCGTCGACTTCGATTGTCAACGAAAACTTTGATCGAAAATCAAGGAAGTAACCATTTTGTCCCTGGATTAACAAAGAAAAAGACTAAAATAACCCTTCATCTCTTCTTCTTTGTTCGTTCTTCTTCTTGCTTCAGGTGGCGGAGCAAATCACCTCCGTCTAGCAAATCACCTCCATCGGAGCAAATCGCGAAGCCGCGACGGAGCAAATCGAGGAGATGTGGGCAAGTTTCATCCAACATTTATGCCGATGACGTTCGACTCCATCATCGGCGGCTGCGACATCATCTATGAGGAAGACGTCTCCTTCAACTCCATTGTCGGCGGGTTCAGCCTCATGTGTTGGAGTGTCACGGCACCGTTGGCGAGCGTTACAATCGGAATTTGGAGGCGGGTCTGGAATCAGAAGGAGAAGCAGTAGTGAAGGTTTGCCGGCGGCGGTGAGGCGAGAGTTTGCGATGATGGGGCGAAGGTGGTGGTGGGGGGGGGCGGTAGAATGGTGGTGGTGGCGGGGTCAAAATTCTCATAGTTTGGGCCGGGTTGGATAGGGTCACAAAATTGACTCAAATAGACCTAGATCATAGTAGATTTTTTTTATAATTTATTCAATAAAATGAATAATTTTAAATATTTAAATATTTATATAATAAATAAAATGAAGTGAAATTTTCATATGATTAAAAATATTAAAAAATATTAAATTTAATTTTAAATTATTCACTTAATACAGAAAAATACACTTATTTTCATTCTAATCAGTTAGAATACTTTTAATATTTCAATTAAAAGATATAATTTTGCTAAAATTTATGTAAATAACTATGAATATATATTTCATATTTTAATAAATTTATTATTTATAATTAATAGTAGTTTTATAAAATTATTTTATTTTATTAGATATATATTTAAAAATAATGTTAAATTTTAAGTAAATTAATGTTGGATATGTTGAATTAAACTAAATATTTTTATAAATATAATTTTACAATAATGTTTGAGTAAAGTGTCAAAATAACGCTAACTTTAGGTCGAAAGTGCCAATATAACCATATAAAACCTGAAAGTGACCAAAAAACCCTAATTTTATAAAGTAAGTGTCAAAATAGCCTTGAGATTCCTTGACTCTGATTGTCAACGCCGAAGTAGGCCAATTTTGTAGTAAATAACAATTATACCCTTCATTTAAAAAAAGAAAAATTGAAAAAGATGAAAAGACGCAATTGTCCTCCCTTTTTTTATAAAATCCATTTTCCTCATTTTATTTTCTTTTATACCCAATATTTCTTGTACATTTCCCCTTCCTCTCCCTCGCCACTGTTCACCACGACTGCTGCCGTCGTTCCAGGTCACCGAACTCGGAGACTCCTGAAGTACCATTGTCTTTAAGACAAAAATTCCAAGTTCTTCAAGTCATATAATTGATAACCCGATAGTTGATAGAAATTTTCGACTGAGTAAATCTATTTCGTACCCAAAACAACACAAAAATCCAACGGAAACGGAGGAGATTTTGTGGACAGTGGCGATGGAATTAATGGCGAGCTGGGTGTGGGAAGCAGGGAAGAAAAATAAAACGATGGGCGGATGAGGTGGTGCCAAAAACTAGGGTTCAATACAGGATTATCTAACGTCGGTGGACGGCGACGAAGGAGGGAAACAACGCTGGAATTGATAGCGTACTAGGGGAGAGAAGCAAGGAAGAAGAAGAAAAGGATGAGTGGAAGAGGTGGCTAGGGTTCACGAGGAAACGGGTCACGCAGCTGGGTTGTTTGACCCGCTAAGGAAATACGAGTATAAAGGCTAGGGTTCACAACTGGGGCAACTGCTGGATCTTTTGACCAGAGGATAAGAAATTGGGTCTTGGGAGGGTGTGGAGGTGTGGCCGAAGAAGAAGAAGGGTGGGCTATGGGGATGAGTGGCTGGGGGGTTGGGTGGTGGTTGTGGTGGCGGGAAGTGGTGTTTTGGCTGGGGTTAGGGGCATTTGAAGAAGAAGTGGAAGTCGACGAAGGATGGAAGCAAACACCAAAATTAATAGCGAACCAGGGGAGAGAAGCAAGAGACATGGTTGGGTTGATTCTCCAAAAATAGGCAACAAGGTTTGGGAACATTGCTCGTAAACCTTTTATAACTCATCCGCTACATTTATCTACGATATATCTTCATGTTGCGAGGATAGAAATGACTTTAATTTTCATGACCTTTTTTCATTGTTGCTGCTATGAAACAAATAATTGTCTTAGTGTCGGGAAGGGGGAGGACAGAGCTTCAGTTTTTTTGTTTAAAATGAAATTTAAGTGAAATATAGTATAATAGGGAGGAGTAAAAATGGGGAAAATAGCTGAAATATTTGAGGGCAAATTTGTCTTTTTACGTTTGTTCAACTGTCGAAAATTTAAGTCAACGCCGAAATGTGACCTGAAGGTAAAATTGGCACAATTCATCATAAAGATAGGGTTAGTTTGGCACTTTCTGATTTTACAGGGCTATATTGACACTTTCAGTATAAAGATAGGGTTATAAAAACATTTAACCCATAATTTTTTTTCTTAAGAAAATGAACAAAATTGCAAATTGGTCAAAACAAGTCAATTTGGGTCAATCATACCCGACCCATTTTGATCCAACCCACTTAAACCAAATGGGATATTGATCTGACCCATCCTGATTCGACTCAAACGGGTAGAGTCGAAATGGGTCGGATTGAGCAATTTGAACAAATATGCAGATGATAATACAAGACTACATACTAGTATATGCTACATACCATATGAATAGTGTTCATGAATAGCTTAGCCTCAAAGCAAACCGACTCATTAATTAGTACGCACAAGTGTCGT
>JAULKM010077572.1:0-11710 GCA_032355605.1 Rubia tinctorum
TCAGCTACAAGGTGCGCGGCTCTACTCCTTATACCCATCGCCGGCGCTGCCAATAACTTGCTCACTCATCAACTCTTTGTTACAAATACTAGTAGTAGTCACCCGCTCCGCTCTCACCTCGCTTAAATTCTACTCTACTATCCCCTTTTACCATCTCCAACAACTTATTTAACGGTTCATGTTTCTAGTTTTATCATGTAACAATGGTGTATCACAAATTAAAAAAAGTTAAAGGGACAAAATAATCTTGAATTTAGATTGAAAGTGCCAATATAATCTTGCAATCTCAGAAAGTGTCAAAATAATCTTTGGCCTGGTTAACTTTTTAGTAACAATTTGATTGTCGAATTTCCTTAAAAAGACTTATTTGCCCTTGTTTAAAAAAATGAAAAACTTAAAAAACAAAAAGACCAATGTGCCCTTAGCATATTTCTCCTTTTTTCCCTTCTATTCTATTCCATTCCTGCTCTTTCTCCTTTTTTCCCTTCTATTCTATTCCATTCCTGCTCAAACACTTCTTCTCCTTCACTCAGGTGCACACAACCCAAGGATCGGTCAATCTTCCCACCAATCGTTGTCGCCGCCAGAAGGTCCTCTCGCCGACGCCGTTTTCCCCTCACCCTTGGCTTCGTCGTTCTCCCCGCCGATCGTTTTCGCTCTTTTCCCTCGCCGACAGCCTGTAAAACAAGGGTTAACCCCAAATGGTAAGAACTCCCCAATAACCCCTCTATCTTGGCTCATTCTTTCCCCTATGATTTCCCATATTGAGTTGTTCTTATTCATTGTTTAAAATTTAGGGGGTAAAATCTATGATTGAGGTTGATTTTTCTAGGGTTTTATAAAAAAAATTAAAATTTTGCTTGTTTTCTTGTGATTTTTGGGCTTGTGGAGATGCTAGGGTAGGTTTCATTTGCCTGTGCTAAAGTTGTATGTGGTCTTTGTTAGGGGTTGATTGTAAAATCCAAAAATGGACGTGTAGGGTTTCATTTTTTGTATTTTTGAAACAGGGCTCGTGATTTCTTCATTTTTTCGGTGTTGTGCCAATGGCTGTAATGTTATTTTCTTGTTGCTAATTTATTTTGGTGCTTTTTTATGGAGTTGTTGTAATTTGGTGCCTTTGTTTTGGCTAATGTGATGGAGGAGAAGCGGTGTTTTGGTGCTTTTTTTTCCGCGGTGGAGGAGAAAGTCAGGGTGGGATTATTGGAGAAAAGAAGAAATTGGGTTTGAAGAAACAAGAAGGAAGGTCAACATAAATGAGTCTAACGTCTTTGAGGGGTATTTCGAGGATTAAAATTTTATATTTAAGATCAGGGATATTTTAGTCATTTCAGTTTTACCTCTTTGCCGGAATTTAGAGGGTCAACGCCGCGGATTTTGGGTATATCGGCACAAATGTTCTAAAAGTTAGGGTTAGATTGACACATACAATAATTAGTTAGGGTTATTTTGGTACTTTCTGAGATTGCATGGTTATATTTGCACTTTCAACTTAAAGTTAGGGTTATAAATGTAAATAACCCAATTAAATAAAGAGTATTTCGGTTATTCAAAGATCAAATTTTAAACCGCAAATAGAAAAAATCAAGATAATTTTTTGAGTTCCGTAATCGGGTTATAAACTTAACTACTACACGTTGCATAGTAAAATTTTAATATTACAACTAAAATATTTTACCTTTTTATAATTCTAATTCAACCCGTCTTTCCATATGCCTATGGAAATGCATTTTTTGCCAAGAATTTGCCTATTAGTAATTAAGAAAACTATATCTTATAATAAATATTAGGGATAAATGCAGTTATGCCCTCGAGTTATTTGTTTAATGCACATATACCCTCAAGTTTTTCGAAAGTGCACATACACTCCTCCCTGTTTTTCGAAAGTGCACATATACCCCTCCCTGTTTTTTGAAAGTGCACATATACCCCTATAGCCGGAGACCAGTGTTTGAAAAATTGAGGGGTATATGTGCAAAAAACAAGAAATAGGGGTATATGTGCACTTTCGAAAAACTAAAGGGCATATATGCCTAAACAAGAAACTGGAGGGCATGAATGCACTTTATTCTAAATATTATAATAATCTAGACTCATATGCCAAGTGATATTTATAATAAAAATGGCTCATATAAGCTTAGTTATTTTATTAAGTATTGGTATAACCGTAATGCCTTTTAATGTAGGTATAACTTTAGTTTGCTCTAAATTTTTGGTCAATCTCAATTTCACTGATTTTAAGTGGATTGATTGGAATGTCCCTTGAATTAAAAAAAGAGAGTAAAAAATGAACATTTTGGTCTCCACACAAATCCACAACCGCCGATGTTTTTCTTCTTCTTCTTCTTATTTCGCCACTGCAACCAAAACCACTCATCGTCCTATAATTATGTTGTAGGGACTAACATTTTCAACTTACTTCTCCACATGGTTGTTATCACATCCTCCCCACCAAATGCCTTCATCAACCACCTTCATCATATCCTTTGGAGCCTTCTCGGTGGTTGGTGGTGGTTGCGATGCCCCTCTATGAATCCAACATACAACATCCTTAGAAAGGAAAACAATTCAAGTCTCAAAATTAGGAATTTAATACTTGATTTTATATTGCACATTGTTTCCCCTTCCGATTTTGTTATAGGTAAACTCTCAGTAATTTGTTCATTCTAAATAATAGTACTCATTAAGAATTAGCATCCACCGATACTCCTTGCAAATAAAGTTTCGAATTGATTCTGGGGTAAAAGTTTTGACGCTTAAATCTGCATTTTCTATTGAGAGTAGGATTTTAGAAATTTGTCTCTTACCTTACTCTCTCGACATCTTCTCTGTTTCTAAGACTATCAAGTTGTGGCCAGTCCACGGAGGTGGTGTGCGATTTGCGGGTTGTGTTGATCGTAGACCACTTCCCCTATGTATAAGATAATTATATTTTGTAATCCCTGGCTATCGTAGTGGCCGAGACCCTCGTACTTCACATTGTAGGTCAGGTGTTCGTTTCCCGTCTGTTCGTCTGACTAGAGGTTGTTTCATTGAGTCTCTTAGGCTGTTGTGTTGGAATTTGGGCATATGTCATTTGTGCTCTATATATACAATAAGCCCCCAACCACGAAGTGTCGAGGGGAGATGGTGGAGTCGTTGATTGCATGTGCCAAAACGTGCAAACATAGAGGTTGAGTATGCGGGAGAGTGTCAATCTGTGTGTTCCATCGCCTTGTAGCGTGGTGCGTAGTGATGTTCTTTGATACTTCTTGGGTTTACATAATTCTTGGACTCTTCCGAAGTCCGGGACGCGATGCCTTGATTCCTTAGTATACTATATTCTACTTGGGGATGAAGAGAGTTTAGTCTCGACGATTTAGTGAGATTTTTTAAATTCAAAATTCCTTCTTTTCCTCACTGATATAGCCGTTATGTATTATTCCATTAAGGTGTGGGGCACTGAAAAGCCTCCATGTAAGCACCGTAATCATTTATGGGGCCCTTTCTTCGAAACGTGTTCCTCCTCTGATACTCCACAAACTTTTCGAGTTATTTTGTTTTGAAAAGGTTACTTCCCTATATAAAAGTTTTTCTTTTTGTGTGTCTCGATAACAGAGATTTTATAAGTGTGGGGGCATATTGACAACGGATTTTAGAAGGTCTTTAAAATACCATACTATATTAAGATTAAATTTATACATATCCACCCATAATATTATTAAGGTACTATAGCAAGCAAATAAGGGCCGAACCCAAAAGATTATCATATTCTTATTCAGCTCTAAATTTGTCTAACACTCTACAAGTGTTGGGGATTGGAAAATTTGTTTATTAATTAAAACTAAAGGAAAATAAAAGAAAAGAAAATATTCAATTCAAATAATAAAACAGAACATCTAGCAACTATCACAAATCAACTTCATACAATGATCATAGGTTCCAGAGTTATTCATTCCTAATATTGTTCTCGTTCCCTATACTACAACTAAGGGGTCATAACCATACACCCTATTTATCGCATGAAGGAGTTATCACTCTTATTATCATCTATGTTCATGCTACGACTCATGAATTCCCTGATAATAACATTAAGTCCAGGACAATAATGTACATCATGCCAGTGGACCTGTTATCAATGCTGATGCAATCTAAAGTACCAACCATTATCCTCCATATGGTTGTCAATCTATACTCGGAATCATGGCTTGCTTACTTACTAACGATATAAAACATGCAATAAATCTAGGTAGCTAATCTAAATAAATCACATAATCCAATTAAATACAAGAGAAAAGTCCATATATAACTTTCTGATAATTGAAAGTGCTAATATAACCCTAGATAATAAGTAAAAATGCAAATATAACCCTTTTTGGCAACTTTTAGCTAGATTTTTGTGAAACGACACTTTTTCCCTTATGAAAAAACAAAAAACAAAAAAAGATGATGTTATTTCTATTAGCGTCATTAATACCCCAAATATTGTCGTCGGACTACCACTGTACCATCATCGCACCGCCACCAGACCACTGGTGCACCGCAAGCGTAATAGGTAGGGTTATATCAACACATTATGAAAACTGATATGGTTAAATCAGCACATTCCTAAAACTTATAGGGTAATATCAGCACATTCGTAATGCAGGGTTATATCAGTACATACTATAAAAATAAAGTGTCATATTAGTACAAAATCAACGCCAATCTCACACAACCGCCATGTCAACCTCTTCTACAGATCGTCGACTTTCTAGAGTGTGATTTCAATGGCGAAGGAATAGCTTTGGCGAGGTCGATGCAACGAACGTTGAAGTGGAGGTGTGGGAACCTTTCAAAAATGGTATCTTTTTTCAAAATTCCCCTCAACCACTAGATTAATGCAATATTGAGTTTGATTCTGTGATTTTCTCTTGCTTTTCGTCATATGAATAGAGATATGCGATATATGGTAAAAAATATAAGGTTTTGATGATATTTGTTTATTTTGTTGTGATTAGTCCGGATTGATGATTGGATGACCTTTGGTGTTGAGTGTGTAGTTGTTATTTTGTTGTGTTTTTCGACCTAGGGTTTTACTGTTGATGGGTTTCGAAATGAGGCTAGGATATGTGATAATGTTGTGTAATATGAATGAGGGTGCTATGATGTCTAATTTTATGGTGTATATGATATTATTATGATGTGATAATGGTGTATATGATGATGTAGTCACCTGATAAGGCCAGCCGAGTGTATTACCTTACACTTTGCTTTTATAATATACGCCGATATCACCCTATAATTTTTACGAATGTGCTGATATAACCCTATCAGTTTTCATAATGTGCTGATATAACTCTACATGTTACGGAGGTGGCGCAATGATGGTTCGATGGCTGGGTATAATTGTCCACCCGAATTAAGCTTTTGGTCTGAGGGAATTTTTGTCATTTGGGGAGAGGAGTCAATGCCAAAAAAGCACGGTCAACGTCGGATTTCTCACCAGAGAGTTATATTTGCACTTTTATCAACTAGTTAGAGTTGTTTTTGTAGTTTTAATTATGTGAGGGTTATATTTGCACTTACTCAAGTATATCGGGTTATATTTGTATATATCCCTAAATAAAACTACAAGATAATTTAGTACAATATAGATAGGATTGAATAGAACATGATTGTCACCTTCAACCTCACATTGTAATCAATTGATCCAATTTCTTGATGAATTCAAAATCACCACTCCATAAAATTCTCAAAATCTTGAAATAATTCATGATATAGAGATGAGATTTTTAAGTGAGAATAGCTATCTAAATCCGCACTAGCTGTGTAGGGGTTGCTCTCCTATACAAGAAATCAAACTAAACTTGAAATGAAATTATTCTTCGCAGTCGCTATATAATAAAGATTCTTTGCCAATGGTTGTCAATCGGGGGTATGTTCATCATTTTGACACCCCTTGTTTTGTTTTTAATTAATTTTTTTAGGAAATTGTGGGAATATGTTTCCTTTAGTGAGCATGTTTTTTCATTGGTTTTCACAAAGCACAATATAATAAGAATTCTTTGTTTTATGTGGTCAATTGGGGTATGTTCATCATTTTGACATCCCTTGTTTTGTTTTTAATTAATTATATAAGGAAGTTGTGGGAGTATGTTTTCCTCAATAGTGAACATGTTTTTTCATTGATTTTTTTGTTAATTAATTGTAATTTAGAATGCGAGCTTTATTTTTGTACAAATTCATTGTTTCTTTTTATATATTATTTCTTATACTTGAAATATATTATTTCTTGAAAGGTTATAAAAATAATTATTTATTATCTTATTAATTATTTAATAAATTATAACTAATCGCAAAACACAATATAATAAGATTCTTTGATTTCTGTTGTCAACCGGCGGTATGTTCGTCATTTTGACACACCTTGTTTTGTTTTTAATTAATTTTATTGGGAAATTTTGGGAATGTGTTTTCCTTAATAGTGAACAATTTTTTCATTGATTTGTGTTAATTTACTGTAATTTAGAAGAGAAGTTTTATTTTTGCACCAATTCAATGTTTCTTTTTATATTTTACTTACTTCCTATACTTGCAATATATTATTTCTTGAAAGGTTATTGCAAAGTACTATATAATAAAGATTCTTTGCTTTCTGTTGTCAAACGAGGGTATATTTTTCATTTTGACAACCCTTGTTTTGTTTTGGTTAATTATATTAGGAAATTGTGGGAATGAGTTTTTCTTAATTATAATGAACATGTTTTATCATTGATTTTTGTTAATTAATTGTAATTTAGAAGAAAAGTTTTATTTTTTACCAATTCAATCTAATGTTTCTTTTTATATTTTACTTACTTCCTTTATGATGAAGTGTATGAACGCTAAATAAGCTTAAATCTAGGGATTCAAGCAAACCTCTAGAGACATATTTTTTGAAAATACAATATAATAAGGATTCTTTTCTTTCTTTCATCAACATGGGGTCTGTTGGTTGATGAGACGTTAAATGCATGTATTTTTCAGAAATATTTAACATATCTTTTATTGTCTTTTAGTTGGTAGATTGCTGGTTTTAGGTAGGTTGACATAATAAGGGTTTTAGATGACCGTTCTCGATTTTCATATCTAAATCCTTCATTTTGTAACCTATCTTGAGTCTAATGGATTTATGTCTTTACGATCATCGAGATTCTATTTCGTGAGTTTTTTTGATAAATTACTCGTAAGCACTTTAGAGTAGTTTAGTAAAGGTCAAGGTCATTCACAAGGATGGTAGAAGACTGAAGGTCTCGAGTCAAAACGTGGTAGTAGATAGATGTGCCAAAGAAAAGAGTTGAATTTCGAAAGAAATGAAGAAATGACACGGCCCGTGCAAACTGGCATGTCCCCGTGCCACCTATCGTGCTGAGAAGATAGAGCTCAGTTAACGGGCCGTGTGATTTTTGAAGAACAAAGGAATGAAGGCCCGAACGACGGAACGTGCAACTTGGCACACCCCTGTGCACTCAAAGGCTGGGTAGCACAAGCTCCAGACGATGGACCATGCAAACTAGCACTGCCCTTCCACTCAGAAAGAAAGAACAGAGGCTACAACCGATGCCCCATGCACTATTTCATGGATCGTGCTGGCCACGGCCCACGCCAGCGTGGCTGCCTAGGTTTTTTTAACCTTGGGCCTTTTAAGACCCTTTATCCTACTACATAAGAGCCTTTAATCTTCTAGGGTTTAGTTGGTAGTCATAATGTAGATTTTAGAGGGTGGTAGGTAGGAATAAAGCGGAGAATTCTCTTTCTCTCTCTCTCTCTCTAGGGTTCTTCTTATTTTTCCTTCATTCAACTCTTAGATCCATAACATTTAATTCAATGAATTCCATGGATTTAATAGTTCTAGAGTAGTTTATTTTCTTGGAGTGATATTTGTATTCATGACTTGATTTGAATTTGTGAAATTGTAGATTCCCCTTATTTTCTATGCTTATGAATATTTCGTGATTTGAGGTTTCTATTCTTATATGATTTATGCCATGATATGTGTTATGATGCATCCGTAATTTCATTCATAGTATAATATCGTGCTAGCCTAGAAATGCTAATTTGGGAGTGTTAGATTAACTCTCTTGTAGGCTCAAGAGTACCGGGTAGATGAGTGCATTCATGCTACCCTAGAGGGTACCGATTCTATCGTTAGATATTAATTCTAATTGGCTAGTTCTGTGAGTGATTCCATGTTAGGAACGGTTGACCAGGGATTGTTGTATTGAAATTCCTAACGAGGGAAACCTTGGCTTACCTCGATAATTAAGCATTGTAGTTTGTAGCGACTTGGGTTTGTTGTGTCAATTCTGGAGTCGTCACAAGGCATCAACGTCTTTGCCTCTCTAGGCCTAGGGTTGGTGTCCATAGTGGAGAGCTTGGGACTTATTGTCCTTACTTCCGCATCTAACGGTAGCTACCTATGCAAGACTTAAATCCTTTAAGTATGGTCACATTAGCACTGAGAGTGAGATGAGAGGTTGAAATGGTGGAGTCGGAAGGGATTGGAGCGCATCCCTAACTACGAAGGTGGAAAGATGGTTTTGAAGGGAGCCGAACCTTTGTGTGATAGACATTGGGAATTCCCGGCCATCTCCACACTATGTGACATAATCATGAGATTAGGCCTATAGTTCTATGTGATAGAATCTAGGATCAAATTTATATGATGGTCATGGTATGCAAATACCCCCAAGAATCGTTAATTTATATCTGACTTTGCTTTAGTTATATGATCGTAGTTGTTTGTACAACCCCCTTATCTTGTGTAGTACTAGTTATTCCCAACATACAATTGGTGTGACACCGGATTGTGGGTTGTGTCCGGCAAACTATTAAATACTAGTATCCATGTGGACGACCTCAGACTTATCACTAGTTACTTTATTGTAGTTAGTAGTGAGTACGGGAGTAACAAAACAAATTTCTATCTTTGATCACTTAGTATCCCACGGGTAATTTCTCCCAAAAGAAAGACCCCACGGGATGCAGGTCATTGGTTATTTTGACACCCCTTGTTTTATTTTTAATTAATTTTATTAGGAAATTGTTGGAATGTATTTTTCTTAATAGTGAACATGTTTTCTCATTGATATTTGTTAATTGATTGTAATTTAGAAGACAAGTTTTATTTTTGTATCAATTCATTGTTTCTTTCTACATTTTACTTACATCCTATATGACGCAGTGTACAAATGCTAAATCAGCTCAATCTAGGGATTCAAGAGAACCTCTAGAGATATGCTTCTTGAAAAGATTAATTGAATCAAATCGGCTCCAGGAAAAGAGAAGAATCTCTCTATTTGTTAATTCTCAAAAGTTTCCTTACAAATCTAAAAGAATAAGACGATAAATAGACCTTTCATCCAAATCACAACCAACTTCGGAAGAGTAAACCTAACCTAACTATAACAGACCAAAAAAAGGCCAAAAAAGTTTGTCTAAAATAAGGAAATAACAAATAAATAAAGAGAGATTGTCCAAAAATGATACTCACTTTTAATCAAAATTCATAGATTGGTACCCAAATTTTGAATATATCCTATAAAGATACTCATTTTTTCATTTATGCCTCAAAATGGTACATTTAAGTAAAAATGGATACTAATTTGGATCAAAATTGTGCCATTATGGTACCCACTTTTAAATTAAAAATACCTTTTGGTACATTTATGAAAAATTGGGTACCTTTCAAGAAAAATATTTAAAATAGGGTACCAAACTATGAATTTCATTTAAAAGTGGGTACCATTATGAATATTTTCTCAATAAATAAATAAGATCTAAAATATAGAAAAACCGTTGTTGGTAATAGCTGTTTAGATGTTACTGCATCACGACTCAGAAGGATTTGTCCGAAAATTGGAATAAAATTAGTAGGAAGGTAGCGAGAAAGGTACTTGACATTGAACACGTCGGATATGGTGATATCCGTAGGAAGGCGGAGACAATAGGCATTATCGTTGATGCGTTCAAGAACTTCAAAAGAACCAATCTTTTTAGCTTTGAGTTTGTTGTAGGCATGCGATCTCGAGTAAAGATAGCCCAAACAAGGCACCAACTTTAAATACAAGACGACGTCGATGTGCATCAACTGCAGTTTTGTATTTCGCTACAGAGACTTCCAAATTGGTCTTTGCCTACGTGTATGTCTCCAGAATACTATCCATGAAAGTGTCACTGCCACTATGCAGGGGCGGAACCAGGAATTTCATACAGAGGGGACCGAAGTTATATATACAAATTGAATCGACCATTAAAATAACAAATCATAGTAGATTATATCATTTAAAGGAACAAACATCAAATACTAAAGATAAAATAGTGCTAAAAATACAATATTGATATTTTTGAAATGGACGACCTTCTTGTTTTTATTTCAGTTGTACTCTCCTCTCTTTGATCATATAAAAAGTATCGATGATCGAATCAATATTAAATGTCTCTGCAATATCCTTTTCGATATAAACCAACAAATAATCTCACAGAAAATCATCTTCCATTCGGTTGCAGTGACATGTTTTCACAATTTTCATGGCTGAAAAAGCTCGTTCAGTTGTTGCAGTAGATGCTGGAAGAGTCAAGACAAGGCACAATAGTCTATAAAGTAAGGGATACACGTCTACCTTTTCCGTGGTCACAAACCCCGACACAAATCACCAATGTTTGATAAATTCTTCAAATATGGATGAGTAGAAATATCTAACACATAATGTTGCAATTCACACTTGAGATCAATTTTCTCTTGTTCGGAAAAATCACCAGGATAAAATTTCTCAACTAGGTTGCTTATACTCTCCTTGTTGAATGACTTGTAACCATCTCTAGGATTCAATGATGCACTCAAAATGAGAAGTTATGTCACTTGTTCACTGAAACTGCTGTTTAACTCATATAACTGTTGATCTATACCAGCATTAAAAAAATCAAACTGGTAATGATGAACCATTGTCACTGTGTGTTTTTTCCTTCCTTGTTGTCGAAGAGATTTAAGGATATCAATATAAGGAGCATTCATGTTAGGAATATATATGCTATATCGCTCACAAAATAATTTGACACCATAGAAGTGACTCTCCCATCCATCATTTCTCAGATTCTGAATCAGCTTCTTTGTAGTAGAAATTAAGTGCATGTCATTCACAATATGTTGAGATTTTTGTTGTAATGCTTGACAAAGTCCATCCGTAATGGCCATAATCTCCTTAACCAGATGAAGTATAAACACAAATTCATATGACGCCAACAATTTTAATGCATTCAAAGCATCACCTCGTTGAGAAAAAGTTGCTCCTTCAGCAGCTATGTCAGTGAGAACAGAATATGTAGCTCCATACATTCTTAACAAGCTGCATATTGATTTAAAATGAGAGCTCCATCTAGTATCACCAGGGCGTTGCAATGTTCCAATCTGATTTAAACCTCTACCTGTATGAAGTTCCTCTATTTCTTTCAAATGCTCAATTTCAGCCACTTGATTAGCCTGCAACTCATCATGTCGCTTAGAAGAACTTGTAACAACATTAACAATAAAAATCAATTGTTGGAAGAAAGTATGAATCTGAGACACCTCTCTTGCTACATCAACAAGTGTTAGTTGTAATTGATGAGCCAAGCAATGAATATAATAAGCATATTTGCAATCATTGCGAAATAATGCTTGCAATCCATTCCACTCTCCACGCATATTACTTGCCCCATCATATCCCTGACCTCT
>JAULKM010077593.1:0-11710 GCA_032355605.1 Rubia tinctorum
ACAAAAAATCAACCAATCACCAAAAAAACTATAAACATCAACCCCTATCATCTAAAACTCATCTAGAAAATGAAAAATATCAACACGAGAGGAAAAAACTAAAATCATCAACCCATATATCTTTAAAAAACTACAAAATATCGACTCATATCAACTAAAACTCACCAAAAAATGAGAAAAAAACTAAAAATATCAACAAAAAAGTTACGGTATCTCAAGAGTATAAAATTTTCACTATTAAAATTGTAAAACATCTCTAAAAATAACTACAAATATCAACCAATATCACCCAAAAGTTACAAACATCAACTCCTATCACCTAAATCTCATTTAGAAAAGGAAAAATATCAACATGAGAAAAAAAATGCAAACATCAACATATATCACCCATAAAGATACAAACATCAACTCCTATCATCTAAATCTCATCCGGAAAATGAAAAACATATTATTACTTATGATTATATTTCACGTAATTTTATTATTACTCATGATTATACATTTCTTAAGAAAATGTTAATTAAAATTGCATAGTTACAATCGGACGTAAGAGTTACCTTTATTTTCACTTGAATGTCTCAATTTATACCTTATTGGTGACGATCATGAAATTCAATATATCGGTGTGATCTATAATCTGTACTATTTTTCAATTTCAGTTCCGATCTTAATAGATTCCAATTTATTTTAAAACAATATTAGATTGATACTTTACAGTCAAATTTTGGAGTAAACTTCACTTCAATCAAGCTTAAATCAAAATCAATTTAGTCTATTTATTATTCATAAAATTATAATGAGTTTAGTTTGGATTAGTTATATTTTATAAATAAATTATTGTCTTAGTTACATTAATCTTAGTTCATTACTCGTTCTGTCTCATCTCTATTTGCACTGATAACTATTCATTTAGTCAAACTTTGTTAATTAGAAAAGAAGATTTCAAGTAACATATAAGATAATATATTATCATGTGCGATATTATTAGCATTGTGTTAACATCTACTTTTATAATATTATTCTCTTGTAAAGTCATGGGAAAGATCGTATTTCCATAGGTTTATGAAAAGATGAAGTTTAATTAAAATAATAAAAGGTAAAAGGTCTTAGTTGCAATATTTAAAATTTATTTTGCAACGTGTATTAGTTATAAAGTTTATAACTTTTTTTTATATAAAGTTTATAAAGTTTATAACTCGATTCATGTAACTTGAAAATTTATCTTCATTTTTTCTAATTTGCACTTTAAACCTTGCTCTTTTCATGACTTATGGAAAGATCGTCTTCAAGAGCTGGACTATTATTCTTTTAGTTTTTAAATATGCACAAATAAATATATTAGTGGTCAAAATAGTTTTGATCAATATGAAATAGTCAATTTTTATAAATAGAGTTGGGACTGGAAGAGTAGTTCAATTCCCTATAAAATAATGAGTCCGTCTCTTGAAAGACGATCTTTCCATAAGTTATGAAAAGACCAAAGTTTAAATTGCAAATTAGAAAAAATCAAGATAAATTTTTTTGGTTGCAATGATCGGTTCATAAACTTATAACTACTGCACGTTAAATGATAAATTTAAAATATTGCAATTAAAATCTCTTACTTTTTAATAATTCTAATTCAATCTCGTCTTTTACATATGTCTATGGAAATGCTGTTTTTCTCAAAATTTTCCCTAAAATATTTGAGTCCAAAAAAGAAAGAGACTTTTGAAAATTCTATATGGGGTTGTGGACTGAAGCCCACTCAGTATTTGGATGGACTGAGGTCTACGTAGTTTAAAATGTTTATAAAGGACTAAATTATTTTTTGAGCTATTTACATTTATAACCTTGAAATTAGGTCGAAAGTGTAAATATGACTCTGCAACCTCACAAAGTGCCAATAAAACCCTGAGTTTTTTAATGTATCCCCGACTTTTGGAAATATTGTGCCGATATACCTAAAGTCTACATTTCATGCGTTGACCGTGTAAATTCCGACAAAGAGAAAACATGAAATGACTAAAATACCCTTGAGCTAAAATCTGATTTTTTTGGCCGAAATGCCCCTGAGTGTCAATGCTGATCTAACCCCATCATTCATTAATAAGTGTCAATATGACCATATAATTAACTAATAAGTGTCAATCTAACCCTATAATTTATTAATAAGTGTTGATTTGATCCTATCAAATTACACGTAAGTGCTGAATTAACCATTACAAAATATGAACAAGGACAGATGAAATGCACAATTTCTCATTACCTCATTCCCGTTCTCCGGTTCAGCTGTTCCATGGACAGTCTGTTCAGGCACTGCCTTATGGAATCTCAAAATTCTAATAACTATAAAAATCCTAGAAAATTCACCCCAAAAACCACCCTTTACCCATGAATCTAAAAAATGAACAAAACCCAAACAATAACGAGAATAAGAGGTAACAACTGATCCAAAATCCAAAAGGATTGATCAGACATTTTATTTTCTAAAATTTGAAGAAAAAGAATTAATTCATGACATTTATAATGTTGAAGATCTTTGACTACAAAACAAAATTTCAAGACAAAATTCAAGTACATTGCACTTGAACTCTTGCTAACTAACCTATAAGATTAAAAAGAAAGGGAAAAAAAGAGAGTGTTGGGAATCCATAAGCACAGTAGCACAAATGTTGCATTCAAGAATTTCTCCCATGGCTTCAAGAACATGATGTAACCCATCTTTGCAATCTTATAATCGAAAACCACGGGAAGCTCAAAAGAAAGGGTGATGGTCACTTGATTTGACAATGGTGTTGCCTTAGTGAATGAGTTTAAATATCTTAGTGCAATGGCCACTCCTGGCTAAAATGCCTCAGAAGCTTGTAACAAATCAATATGATAGAGAATCTTGAAGACAAACCTTATCCACACTGGTGTTTTGGCGGCAGACAACAATAGCAGCATTAGCAGCATTAGCAACCTTTCTTGATGAATACAAAGAATATGAGTTGTATTTCCATTCATTGGACAAAGTAGAAGATAAACATTATTGTATCTCTTATAACCACTAACCCTCAAGCACCATAAAAAAACAATGCCATATAATTCAGTAACTTGGTTCTAAAAAGTAAAGTAACTGACCGATCCACATTGAACTTCCAATAGAAAATAAATTAGATAATGCAAGTACTTAAAGTGTATATGTGATCTTTACATTAAGTGCATCGTTAATAGCAACGTAAAACTTTAATAGCAGTTCGTCATTTCAAAAATATTAAAGTTGTATAGCAGGGGAAATTACCTTTTGAGCCCACAAAGCTGGACTTGACAACGTAGAATTGCACTCCTAGTTATGTTTGCAATCCTCAACTTGAGAATTATGGCACTATGGAAGTTAACGTACAATATATAAATCAACTACTAAACTATGAACCTTGTAGACTTTGATGTGTAATCATTTTTCAGAAACCAAGGCGGACGGCGAGGAGAAGTTAAGTGTTCAAAGTGCAACATACACAACAAGAAATAATCAGAGGCTCAAATGAGTATTATCGGGACAGTGATGAATCAAGCTTTGAAATGTTATAAGCAGGAGAAAGATAAAATTACTAGTAAAATATAGCAGTTGCTTAGAATAGGTTTCCAGACTTCAGCTCACTATCCTCCTGAAAACTCACATCAACAAAAATCAAATCAAAGTCATTCTTAAGAATTCAACTTATGAAAAGACATTTAGCAATTAGCAATTAGCAATCAAGCATAATACATATTCCCGGATGCTAGAGTGCTGATTCATCCACAGAATGAGACAAAAATGTAACGATCACCAAAGTATTGTATCAAATACACAAGTACTTTATTTAGGAAACAAGTAATCTAGATAAAAAATGCTCCAATTGTTCTATTTATATAGTTACTGGAATCTCTAAAAATGAATCTGGTGCAAAAAAAAATCACTTAAATTACCATTAGAAGTAGCATATTGGCACCTAACAATTGCTATATTTGGCCTTGCAAACATTTCCAAGCCATCAAATTGAATGCATCTTGGAACCTTATTTGAAGACCACTGAAAGGGGGATTTAGGCTCAAGCTTAAATCAAAGGGAAAAATTAGGGAGTTATATTAGCTTTAACTTGTAATCGAACACCAACCTTTTCTACTCCCACGCTTCACAAAGACTAGTTTGGAACTACATCTATTTGCTACTGATGCAGAAACAAAACTTTCACCTCATATTCTATTCTTATTCAAAGATAATAAGGAACCAATCTCGTACTTTACCAGTTGACCATCTACAACAAACTAAATGTTTGGCAGAATCCACGGCCTATGATCAAATCATGGAAAATTCTAATAACTAAAAAAACCCTAGAAATTTTACCCACAAATCCACCCTTTACCCTTGAATCTCAAACATTGAACAAAACCAACACAATTACGGGAATAAGAGGTAACAAATGAGCCAAAATCCAAGGCATTTAGACGGGAGAATATCATTTTCGAAGATACCCTGTTTTACGGGGTGAAGCCGATGCGGGATTCCGAAAATGATGAACTCCGAGAAGACGGTCGAGAAGCGGCGTACGAAGGCGTAGAATGGCCCAGAAGATGGCCCATAAAATGGCCGAGAAGACGGCGAAAAATGACGGTCTCTAAGAAGTGGCGTAGGACTACCTGCCGAAAAGAATTTGACGGCGGCTACGAGAGAGGGCCGTCTGGACGGAACTCTTCCTTCAAACCAAAGCCTCGGTTGGCGTGCTTGAACCTGCAGCTTAAGGAGCAAAGGTAGAAGACAAAGTTAAAGCGGGAACATATGATGAAAAAGAGAAATATATAATGAAAAGGAGAAATAAGTTCAGGGTCAATTAAGTCTTTTCACATTTTCTGTGTTTTTCTTTTTTAAATTACAAGGGTAAAACGGTAACTTCACTTATTTCCGGTTTTGAAAAGGTTGACCAAATGGTCAACGCGGTCAAGGGTTATATTGGCACTTTCTGAGATTGCAGGGTTATATTGGCACTTTCGCCCTAATTTGAGGGTCATTTTAGCACTTTTCTCTTTTTTTTGTCCCAACAAATATCAAAATACCATCTTTTGGTTCTCTGTGCCAATACCTCTCTTATTCAGCAACCAACAAATACCAAATGATTTGTTTGATCCTCAAAGGTGGTTTTCAGGTAAGATTAAATGGTTTTTTGATATAACTAGAGGTATTTTCATAATTAAATGATTTAAAAAAAATCAGAAATCATTCCTCACAACTGATTAGATTCTTCTATGGCGATTTCATTCTCCAAAGATCCCGTTGTGCTATCCTCCGATCAACTTCTCCGTCGCCGGAGTGCTGGATTCGTCGATGATGACCGAAGAGGTTGAGTGTTGGTTCGTCAGCGTGACTTGAGCTGGAATGGACTCGCCGGAGGTGCTGGGGTCGACCTCTAGTGCCTTGAGTAGTGGCGCCAAACAGATCTAGACGGTGGTGTCGTATCCCGTCTGTGTGGAGTTGTACGGCCGCGTAAAGTGGAGCTGCTATGCCGGCGTGAGTGGAGCTGGAGCGTCGAGCTCTAGTGGCGGACTGAAGCGGTTGAGAGGTGACACTGAGTAGAGCTGGATAAGGTGACAACCATTTTTTGCAGCTCTGCGTCGGAGAGCTATTGCTGCGGAGAGCGGATGCGGTGAGGCTACGCCAGAGTTATCAGCGGAAGCAGTCGCTAGTGGGCGACCAAAGGTTTCCAATCGCCGCTCTGTTTTGCTCTGCTTGCCGTTCTGCTCCCCCAATCCTTCGTTTTTACGAAAAGAGCTTTGTCACCATCGTTGCAAAGTTGCGAAGAAGAGGAGCTCTGTCATGGTTGCAGAGCTCCGCCGTGAATCAACCCTACCAAGGAGCATACGCTATCCCCTTCTCCAACTCTATTCAAATGCCACCACGTCACAACCACTCACTCTATCGAACCATCTCCAAATATGGATGAGCACCAGCTCCGGATTCCCACCGGCGTCGAATTCGCAGAAACCCTCGCCCCTTTCTTTTTCTTTTTTAACTCAAGGGTATAATGGTCAGTTTACAGATTTTAGGCCAATTTTACCGTTAACTTTACCTGAAACCATCTTTGGGGACCAAATAAATCATTTTGTATTTGTTGGTTGTTGAATAAAAGCGGTATTGGCACTGGGGACCAAAAGATGGTATTGCGATATATGTTGGGGACCAAAAAATTAATTTAGTCTTTATAAAATCACTAACAAAATTAGATTATATGCCAAACATATAAATTAGATTTTTTTGCATAATAATAATTTGGATATAGTGCATAAATAACCCAATTAAAATTTTGAAAGGGTACATATGACCATGTAAAATCTGAAAGTGCTAAACTAACCCTAAATTTTTGAGCAATGGTGCAGATACCCAAATTGCATTATTACGGTGTTAACTAAAGGAATTCAGACGTTGATCTAATTTGAAAAGATAAAAATACCCCTAACGTTAAAACTAAAAATCAAATGAACATTATATCCTAAACTTCTTTTTCTTTATGTTCAAACACCCTAAACTGCCACCGCCGCTCTCTAGCACCACCACCTTCCCAGCACATCTCCAAATCGCCACCGCCGCTCCGCCCCTCCACCAACTCTAGAACCACCTCCTTTCTCGCCTATTTCTAGCACCACCTCTTCAGCATCATGCACCACCTCCCAAGCACCATCTCCAGCACCACCGATCACTTGTAACCCTACCCTCACCATAACCCTATCCGCCGTAACCCAACCCTTGTCGTAATCCTACCAGCGGTAACTCTACCCTAGTAAATGACGATCTCAAGCACTCCGTACCCTGAAATTTCGAGCAAATTTTGCACCACCACTCCACGTCCACCGGAGCAGACATCGCGTCATCGCACCACCGAGCTAACACCGTGCCACCGATTAACTAGCGAGCAACCATTGACGATGCGGAATGTCGTTGAAGAACAAGATTGGCAGCGATGGAGCGATGGTTTGGGGAAGACAAGATATGGAGAAGAGACAATAGGATATAATCATCATTTCACCGATTTTCAGTCAATTTCAGGTTGTTAGGGTTAGATTGGCACTTTCATCCAAAACTTAGAGTTAGATTAACACTTTCAAATTTTACAAGGTTATATTGATACTTTCGACTAAAACATAAGATTAAAAACACAATTTTCTCTAATAATTTTGTTACAATAAAAATGTTCATGAAATTTGACTCACGTCATGTATAGTGACTAGTGATTTGTGATATTGTTAGCTGACAAATTTATGATTGTAGTTATTAGAACTATCCAGATCTTATAATTCCATAATGCTAAAATTCAATTAATAAAAATAATTAAATGACTCAGTCCAAAAATATTACTTTCAAAATATTTTACTCCTTCTGTCCATGGGAACCTGCAAAAAGAGAAAATCTTTCTTTTAATGTTAGAGACGTAAAATGACCAAAAGTCCCATGTCTTCTTTAATTATACCTTGCGTCTTCTTCCCCTCCCATATCCGTCTTCTTCCTCACCTCTCCTCCTCCGCCTCCTCCTCGCCTCCATCTCCGCCTTTGTCTGTCGACGTAGATGGGGTAAGTTAGGGATCCGACAAAATTAATGGTGATGACGGTGAGGGAATCGATCGCAGATAGGGAAAATTAGGGCTCTGACGAGGGAATGGTGACTGTTGCAAATGGGGTGGGGGATGATTGTTGAATGTAAGGGTCGCAGATTGTAGATTGGGGTAATCATGTCTTATTACATGTTGAATATTTCCTTAGAGAGAGTGTGCAGATTTGGTTGAAACAGACAACAAAGGAAAGTGCGCAAATATAACCCTTGATTTTTTAAAAATTACTTATATACCCATGATCGGTTTCAAAAGTGCAGATATACCCATTACTGACCAAAATATGTAAACTTATAATCGAGCACCAGCTTTTTTTCTTTGTAATTTAATTTGGGTACAATTGCTTGTTTAGATGACTTTGAGTACAACTGCACTTTAAAAAAACTCAAAGTTATATTTGCTTATAATAAATAACTGAGAATTATATAAGCATTTCGTTCTAATTTTATTTATATATTATTTTAAAAATCAAAACCCTGCCTAGACTTTCGATTTTATAAACTTTTGTTGGGATAAACCAGAGTAACATTCTTTGTCAACACCACCAACTTCCAATTATAAGTTCGACGTTGATTAATTGGGAACTCCCACACGTCGTTATTTTGAGGTGTGAATTGTTTGACCATTCCGTGCGATTGTCCACACGTGTGAACTTAACCAAAATCTTTAGTGCGACTTTCCAAGCTTAACTTGATGTGTGAAAAAAGAAAATCATATAATTACGATTGGGCCACGCATAGAGATTTCTAGCTTCGCTCAACGGTCAACTCACCGTGTATCTTAGCAGCCAGATTATTCATCCAGACTTTTATTTTGTTGTCTGAAGAAGTCATAAATCGCGCTATAATTATTTCTTACAATTCCAGATCATACTAGGCAAAGAGAAAAACGGAAAAGAGAACGAAAAAATAATTCCGTCATTCCGTCATTTATTTAATTAGTGTTTGATTGAGTTTTTAAAATTATTTTTTCCTTATTTTTTATTTTAAAATTCGCTTTTGACAAAATTTTGAGAAAAATCGTCTTTCCGTAGTCATATGGAAAGACGAGGTCGAATTAGAATTACACAAAGGTAAAATATTTAAGTTGCAATATTAAAACTTATTATGCAGCGTGTATTAACTATAAGTTTATAACTCAATTAATGCAAACCGCAAATTTTATCTTTATTTCTTCTGATTTCCAATTTAAACCTTGATTTTTCCATAACTTATGGAAAGAGCACCTTCAAGAGACAGACTCTTTGCTTTTAATGTTATCATTGTTAAAATATCTTGAACTTGCATATTAAAACCAATTGAGCTAGTAAGACCTTATTCAGTTTAGGTTATTGGTGTTGAATTTAATTTACTGGTGCTGAATTTAATTTATTGGTGCTTAATTTAGTTTGTTTGTGCTGAATTTAATTTATTTGTGCTGAATTGAGTTCATTGGTACTGAATTGATTTTTTTCGTAGTTTATTTTTTCAAAAAAATGAAAAGAATGACTCCAAAATGATGTTGTACTTGTAACATATTCTATTTTTAGACTTACTACTCAATCATTAATTGTCGAGAACCCAAAAAATATATTTATTTATTAATATTTTCTTGCAATGATGTGTTTATTTATGCTGAATTTAGTTCATTGATGTTGAATTTAGTTTATTGGTGCTGAATATAGTTTATTGGTGCTAAAATGTGGTGAAATTAAACCCAACTAGACAGAGCCTAAGTGAAGGTGACTCAGGACGTTATATGTAAGTAATTTAATTTTAAAAAAATTGGTATGAGATATATCTTTCAACATACTCCTTTCACATACAAATGTAGAAATACTTTACTATGCATATCGGGCCAAATTAAAAGATACGCAAACAGAAAAAAACAATTCCATCAAACTTAAGAATACAAGTGTCTTCTCGAGCACACACCAATCATCTCCGGATGGTCAACTTTCTTATTCCGCAGTCGGTCGTTGAATGAAGGACGACGGGGACTGAAGCTTGTTTTTTATAGGGTTATTTTAATTGAGTTGAGTTGAATTGAGTTGAAGTTAATTGAAGTTAATTAAATTAAATTAAATTAATATTAAATATCTTTAAAAATATTAATAACATAATTAAATATTATTAAATTTACACTGAATTAAATTGAACTAAACAAAATTGAAATGCAAATAAAATTTGAAAAATAAGGTCTAAATATACATGAATGAAAGATCGAGGCTCACTTCTTTCCATTGCAATTCATTTAATTTAGTAAAATTTTAAATTAATATTACTTAACTTATTTGTAATTTATTGTTTTTATTTCGATTCACTCAATCCGTGAGAAAATGACCTAATAAGATTACCCCAACTAATCAATTATTTATTAGTTTATTTGTAATTTATTGTTTTTATTGCGATTCACTCAATCAGTGAGAAAATGACCTAATAAGATTCCAGTAACATGAAATGAAACTTTTATTTTTTTAAAAAAACTAATCAATTATTTATTAGTTTGGTGATGCATACAATACTAATGTGACTCTCAGAATAATAATTCCGATGATGAATAAATGACACATCATATTAATACACTTCGCCAATCAGGATTTGTCGAGTCGTTCTAATTAGTATGACTTTTGTTGAGATATTAGATTTTAAAAAGAAAAAAAGAGTAGGTGACACGGCAACATATACTAATACAAACGGTATAGTTAAGAACGAGGTCTTAAAGAATGGTAGAAAACGTTTGATTTATTATCAAATACGACGCGAACAAACACACAAGCATGCAATAAGATCATGCATATTCTCCCCTAATAAATTGATATCCAGTGAACTAATTGCTAGTAATCGCTATTATTGGTGATTTTGAGCCTTCCAATACCAAGTGGAAATTTGCACACAATAAAAAAGAAATCATAATAATTTTTACATGTATATTTCATCATTTATTGTATTTTCAATACTCCCTATGTGCTAACTCTATTTGCACTTCTATTTTTCTGACAATATTCGCTATTAAAGTTTGACCGCATATTTTAATAGATCAAACTGTGATATTGTACAATTCGTCGTAACAATAGTTTCCAAATATCAACTTTTTGTTTGCCTTTATTATAGGTGGGTAAACTTATTAACAGTTATATATTTTTTCTTGAACAGCGTAATAATGATTGCAATGGAAATAGAGCTATTAAGAAGGGAGTACAAACAAATCTTATTACGTGGTTCCACGGTCAAAGTTGCTTTGTTATTTTTTTAAAAAAATTAACTGATTAACATCTACTTATTAATATTTTTAGTGTATTAAAATTATGAATAATTAATAATTAAAAAAATACTAATTAAACAACTCATAGCAGTCAACTAAGTAACTTTGAATGAAATGGAGCCGGCACATTATTTTTGGCCCCATTACTCTCTTTTTTCGTGATTTCCAATGATATTTTTTAATGTAAATATCTCTAGTTATGTATATTAATTCATCATACAAAAATGATGTTAAAATGAATCTAACAATAATATTTTTATTACATATATAAAAAATTATATTAAGGGTCAAAGTTTACTAAATTTAAGTTTGAAAAAAAATCAATGAGCCAATAGTTGTGGGACGGAGGGAGTATTCTTTAAGACTCCATTTGTTTCACTATGTTCACACTTTCATTTTAGAGTGGGACTCTTGATGGTCAGTCCATAAGTTTATGGACAGACCACTTATTTTTTATCATACATATTGCATTTGTCAAATTACATACTAAATTTAGAATTTTAATTTTTCATATTATATATTTTCACATTCAAATACATATTATTACTTGTTTTAACTTTTAAAATACAATATTTACATTTTATGGAAAAATTACAGCATTTAAGGTAAAAATCACTGTGGATTGTCCATAATCTTATAGAAATGCCGTCTTTACGGAGATTTTCTCTTCATTTTATGATTGTTTCTTTTATATTGGCGCACATTTTCTCTTTTGGAATGATTTGTTCACTTTCACCTACTTATTATACTCCCTCCGTTTTTCTATTTATGACACCATAACTTTAGGTGCTTGGATTTAGGTGAAGAAAATGAATAGATGAAATTGAATGTAGAAAGTAAAAAGTAAAATGAGTGGATGAAATTGAAG
>JAULKM010077603.1:0-11709 GCA_032355605.1 Rubia tinctorum
ACCCCTTATAATGTAATCCTATCTAAATCTAGCAATCTTCCAACAAAAAGATAACAAAAGAGATGTTAAATGCTTCGGAAAATACATAAATTTGACGTCTCATCAGATAACAAAAGAGATGTTAAATGATTCGGAAAATACATTTATTTTACATCTCATCACAAGCTCCATGGTCCTCCCAGAACCATCATCTCTGATCGTGATCCTATTTTCACAAGCCAGTTTTGGAAAAAGATTTTTGAGCTCATGGGTACCACTTTAAACACTAGCTTAGTGTAGCTCCCGAAAATAGATGGCCAATCAGTGGTGCTCAATCACTATCTTGAGTAGTATCTACGAGCCTTCAATTTTGATTATCCCAAAAGTGAGCTTCATTTATAACCTGGGCAGAGTATCATTACAACACAAGCCTTCATTCATCCATAGGTATGACTCCTTTTCAATCCCTTTATGGTCTCCTCCCATCGATAATTCCAGTATATTCCACTGGTACATCCACAGTGCAATCAGTGGATGAATTGTTAACAATGCGAACGTCTTTACTTTCTCAGCTCCGTCCCAACCTATAGCGAGTTCAGAACCCAATGCAACAAATGGTGAACTGCAAGCACCGAGAAGGAAGCTTCAAGGTCGGTGACCTTGTGTTAGTGAAACTCAAGACTTACAAACAATCTATAGTTGGTCAACGTCTCAATTCCAAAATTTGCAAAAGGTATTTTGGTCCCTTCTCGGTTATTGCTACTATAGGACTCGTGGCTTATACACTTCAACTACCACCAGAGAGTCGAATCCACCCAACCTTCCATATATCTCTTCTCAAGCCTTTTAAAGGCGATCAACCAGCTTAGAGTTTTCCACTTCCAGAAGTTAGCAAGGGTAACACACCAGTTTTCACCCCCATTGCAATCATTACCACTCGCACTTTGTCTGACAATGGAGAGCAACGCCGACAAGTGTTGGTTCAGTGGTCTGCAAGTCCGCTGGAAAACACCACATGGGAGGTGTGGCCAAAATTCTGCTCTCTTTACAGCTTGGCTAACCTTGAGGACAAGGTCATTTTTGAAGAATGGGCGAGTGATACGTGGACCGAGTTGATATTTTGCAAAGAAAGAATGGTAACTTGGGCTCACGTGGAAGATGAAATAGAGCCCACTTCAATCCAAAGCCCAATAGAACTTAGAGGAGCAAGACCTAAAAGGGCAAAGAAACGTCCAGCTTGGATGAAAGATTTTGTGAGGAAATAGAGGTGTTTTCGACTAATGTCATATCCTCCCAATCTAATCTACATTTAAATTTAATTTAGTTTAATTCAGTTCAAAGCAATACAGTTCAATTCAATTTAATTTAGTTCAGTGGAAATTTTAATTTATTGAACTTTATATTAATTTATTTCCGACCACAGGTACATGAGGAAAGTTTTGTGCGTTGCGAGGTGTTGTTTATCAAGAACTTAAATAAATTTTTATATACTTTTTACCTCTTATATTTACATTATTTTATTTTTGTAAAATTCTAGAGTTTATGGAAGAACTACTCTCCCTTTTCTCTATAAATGTCTTGCCATGTATATTTTTAATATCCATAGATAATCTTATAAATTTAATATCTTAAAAAATTCATAACAAAAAATAATATAATTTATATAAACACACGATACATTGAAAGTAATAAGATCTCACCGGACAATTTTTACATTTATATATTTATAAAATTTTACAATGTAAACAGTATCTACTTTATTAATGAATAGTGAAGTAGGACACTTATAAAAGCACAGAGGGAGTATATAATAAATTTTGAATTATGAAGTAAAACAATCAAGTTAGAAACTATAAAATAATGAATAAAATAAAATTCATTGTTTTGATAATATTTTATAAAAATTATATTGTTTTTAAAAATAAATATCATTTTAACGATGAGATTATTTATGTCCTTCATATTACTTTTCTGCTGAAAATATTTAAGTAGAATAGAAATATCTGTCAAATATGAGAAAGTCTCTAGTTAGATTAACCCTAACTTTGATATCTTCTCTCTCTTCAAAACACTACTAAGACTCACCGGAACCCTAATCTTTGACGGCTCCTTGATGGCGGAGCCTTCGCTATCTCCTAAACTGTCTATTTTTTATGTTCAAGCCCTAAACAATGAGTTACACAAAGCCCTAAACCATGAGTTACACAAAGCCCTTAATCCCCAAACGATTCGAAACCTTGGCGTTACCTTCAATCCAAAACCTAAGATCAAACATCTCGGCAAACCAGGACTCCACTTCACCAATGTTGAATGCGATGAGCTGATAAGCTTGAGGCTCCGCTAGATGGACGTTGGTGGGCAATTTATCTCGCAGTTATCCTCAAATGGAAAAATGTAAAAAATATTTTCAAACTGCATGTTTTAAGAGTTCAACTGAGATCAATTTACCAGATAATCGTCAAGTTTTTATTAATTCTTCACTGCCTGATGATTACTATAGATGTTGGCTTTATATAATTTGGAACTTTAGATCTTATTCGATTAGAATGACTAAATGGGTTTCTAAATTCAATCTGAATGGTGATTCTCTCATATCCCCTTTTTGAATTTCTCTATATGCTCTTCCTTTAAAAATATTGATTATTTTGCGATGATGTCTATAGGAAATTTGTTGGGAACACTATTGAGAGTTGACAAATCTACTCTTAATAGAACTAGGCCTCACTGATCCGAACCTAAATGCATGTGTTAACCAATGCATTTGACATTTTTATTATTATGTTTTTGTTTGTTTATTCCTAATTTTAGTTAGGTTTACATTACAAAGGGTTAAGAGACCATTGTTGGTTTTCTTATATAAATCCTGAGTTTTGTAGAGTTAATGGGATCTAATGGACACTATGTCCTCACGAGCCCCTATATCTTCTGTTCCGAGCTTATTAATAGGTTGCTCATGAGCACTTCGTCGCAGTTTTGTAGAAGGCCATCCTCAAAGGTGGTAGTAGATAGTAGAAGGCCATTTGCAAAGATGAAAGTATAAAGAAGGTCACGAGTCAAAACATGGTAGTAGATGGAAGAAAAATGAAAAGAAGGAGTCGAATAATGACAAAGGAGAAACCGGCACAATAGCGTCATACAACACAGCCCGTGCCAGCCAACACGATAATGTTAGGTTGCTATGGCACATTCCATTAGGTTGGCCATGGCCCATTCCAGTCGGGAGGCCTCATGTGGCTAAGTATGGAAGATCAAAATAGTAGTCACCTCTCTTCTCTTATGCAAATTTATCTCCCCTCTAAGTGTAAAGATCCTGGAAGGTTCATCATTCCCTGCACAATTCAAGGAACCCTTATTAAGGACGCTATGGTGGATTTAGAGGAATCTATTAATGTTATCCCTTACTCTCTGTGTAGATCATTGAACTTAGCAAAGATGCATGCCACCGGGGTGGTAGTCCAACTGTCTAATCACTCCACCATATACCCCGAGAGGTATCATGGAGGATGTGATGGTCCATGTGAACGGGCTAACATTTTCGGCTAATTTTTACGTCTTGGATATGGAAAGTGAAGAGGATATCACCTTTATATTGTTGGGAAAACTCTTCTTGAAAATCTCTAAGGCTAATACCGATGTTCATAAAGGGAAGTTAAGCTTAGAGTGGGGTAAAAACATTTTGAAATTTAACATATATGAAATTTTAAATTGCATTGTTAATGAATCCCCTCTGTTTGTGATTGGTACCCTTAATGATCTTGTGCAAGAGACTCTGGATGTTGTTATGAATGTGGCTTTATAGAATAATCCCTTGAATGATGTATGCTTTGATTCTCAAAATGCTAGCTTAGTGGAGAGTGTGTGGGAGGTTGATCCCCAAATAGAGACCCACATGGAGGCCCTACCCAAGAACCTTGATACACTAGTGATGCCCGAGACCAAGCCGAACATGTTGAAACATACCCGAGATTTCATCATATCATGTGATCAATGCCAAAAGATGGACAACATCTCATTTTAAATAAGATGTCCCAAGTTCTTTAATTGCCAGTGGAGATTTTTTATGTGTGGGGAAAGGATTTCATGGGACCTTTCCCCAAATCCAATGGTAACTACTACATTCTAGTGGTGGTGGACTACATGTCCAAATAGGTCGAAGCCAAAGCAAAAAAGAAGAATAAATGACGCAGCAGCGGCGATCAATTTCCTTAAATCCAATGTGTTCTCTCGGTTTGGTGTCCCCCAAACCCTAATTAGTAATAGGGAAACATATTTTTGCAACAAACCCATGGGAACTTTGCTTAGCAGATATAGAGTGACCCATAGGACATCCACCACATACCACTCACAAACAAATGGTCAAGCGGAGATATCCAATCAGGAAATAAAGCCCATTCTTAAAAATATGGTAAACACATTTAGAAAAAATTGGAGTTCCCAGTTGGACGATGCACTTTTTTGCCCTTACCGGACCGCATAAAAAACTCTCATAGACATGTTACCCTTCCAGATCCTCTTTGGTAAGAGATGTCACCTCCCGGTCGAACTCGAGTTCAAAACATATTGGGCTATTCAACACTTGAACACCGACTTGAGTGAAGCTGAGAAACATATGAAGTTGAAACTACAAGAACTTGAAGAATTTAGGTGCAGTTCCTGTGACAATACACTAATTTATAAGGAAAGGAAGAAAGCCCAGCATGATGGGAAAATAATGAAGGAATTTTTTGTGGGACAAAATACCCTTGTCTTCCAATCTCGGCTGCGTCTTTTTCCAGGTAAATTGGGGCTAAGGTAGGCGGGCCATATGTTGTGACCAAGGTACATGATCAAGGAGCGATAGAGGTGAAAGACAAAAAAAATTGGCATAAAGTGGTTAATCAATGGGCAAAGGTTAAAACCTTATTTTGAGTGGGGAAATTTGGGAGTAGACAAAGAGGGAAATCCTCTCCTTGGTGAGTGAATACATGAATGAATTGTTATAATAAAAATAATGCGTGAGGAAGACAATAAAGAAACAGTGCTTTTATATTTGTTTTAGTGGATTTGGAAAACCTTTTTTTCTTGTGATTTTTAGGAAGTGTTCGATTGTTGGTAGAGTTTTTAGGGATAATTAGTCATCGGATTTTCTGGCTGAAATAGTATTACGCTTGGTTTTTGTTTTTTGGTGTAGGAATTTTGTAAAAAAAAGTTGAAAGGAGCAAAGCTTGGCACAAACTGTGCCAGCCTCATGCCAAGGCAGGCTGGCACGAGCCTTGCTAAAGCAAGCTGGCATGTATACAACACGAATCGTGCCACTAGAATGATTCCTGAAATTTAACGAACATTGAGGCTTCTTCAGTGTTTTCCAACCTTTCTTTTCACCTGCGTCACATCATGCTATGGGGACATTGCATGAACTAAGTGTGGGAAAGGGTTTGGAACACCTCCATGGTGGCATTCCTTCTTATCTATTTCCACTTTGTTGACTTGGATTTTCTATGATGATGAATATGTTCTTTTTCTTTGCTTTTCCCTCACTTTATGTTTTTCAAAACTTTGGTTGTTTGGTTTTTTTTGGGTGTGAGGGCATCATTTCTAGTTTTGTCTGGGGATGTTTTTGGAAGACTTTAGTAGTGTTAGTCATTTTTTATTTTGAGTATCTTCATTTAGTACGAAGCCCATTTTTGGAACATTTTATGCTACACAAAAATAAATTGAAAATATTGGGAAATATATATATGCCCGGCTAAGTCAAAAATCCGAAAGGGCAACTTAGGAAAAAAGGGAAAAGCCCGATTTAAAAACCTAGGTAAAAGTGAGAGGTCATGGTGTGGAAAAATACGAGAGGTGAGCTCAACATGTATGTAAAGCTGAGATGAAAACCCGAAAGAGTTCCTAGGCAAAATGAGAGAAATTCAAAGAAATGGAAAACTATGATTAAGCATCTCTTGGATTTCCATTGGCGGCTTTTTTAGCGGGGTAAGTTAGCTTCACACTTACCCAGTACACCTTGCCTTTTTATTGGTTTGATTTTAGTGGATAGGTTACTTTAGCTTCTTCGGGGAGAGTGAGGGTTGTGAAATTCATATATCTTTGGGAGAACTAGGGTAGCTTAGGAATAAGGTTGAATGTATTGGTTAACTTATCCTTGCATGGTACTTTCCTCTTGGATCTTTGCTCATTTTTGTTTACTCGAAGACGAGTAAAGGTTTAAATTTGGAAAAATTGATCAGCGCCTAAATGCATGCGCTAACTAATGTATTTGACATATTTTTTTATTATGTTTTTGTTAGTTGATTGCTAGTTTTTGTTAGATTTACATTACAAAGGGTTTAGATGACCATTGTTGGTTTTCTTATCTAAATCCCGAGTTTTGTCGACTTAATTGAATCTAATTGACATTATGTCCTCACGAGTGCCTAGATATTTTTTCGAGCTTATTAGTAAGTTGCTCGTGAGCACTTTAGTCTAGTTTTGTAGAAGGCCATCTGCAAGGGTGGTGGTAGATAGTAGAAGGTCATTTGCAAGGATGGTAGTAGACAAAAAGTAACGAGTCAAAATGTGGTAGTAGATGGAAGAAAGCCGAGAAGAACGAGTCAACGAGCAACAACAAAATAACCGGCATGGCCGTGCTATACAGCAAGGCATGTGTCTGCCAACACGATGGTGCAAGGTTGCTCTGGCATGGGCTGCAAGGTTCAGCACGACCCGTGCTAACCGGTAGGCCTCATGCAACTAAGTATGGGCATGAGCCATGCCATTTTACACAGCCAGTGCTGCTCCAAAGTCAGCATCCAAAGGTCGCTAAGGGCTTGCAATGTTTCCCACAACACGCGTCATCCGCCTTGAAGAAATTGACTGCCAACCGATAGCCCGCAAGGATTTACATGACCCACGCCATTCAGAGGGGAAAATCATGCACTCGGTCCACGACCCATGAAGAATTACACGGCCCGTGCCGTTCAACTGATCCAGAAAGAACTCCTAGGTGGCAGCCCGTAATAGATAACGCAGTCGCGTGGATTGGAAAAACCGAGATCAAATCAATTCCTAGCCAGCGGCCCGTGCCAAACCACATGGGTAATGCCAAGCCAAGCCATCAAGACCGTGCCAAACAACACGAGTCGTGCCAGAACTAGCCAACACGGAACGTGCCTTTTCACATGGCTCGTACCGACGTCAGCTAGGGTTTCCGGTCACTTTTTGGGCCTTTTTCAAGGCCCAATTCTCTACTACTATAAATAGAAGCCTATGTCTACTAGGGTTGAAGTTTGGGTTTTCATTTTTGTTTCATTCTCTTAAGAGTAGGTAGAGAGAGAAAGGGAATAACCCTTCTCTCTAATTTCTTCTTCTTCTTTTTGGCCAGGGGCATTGAATCCAATGAAGTACTGGGGTTCAATGCTTAGGGAGTAGTGATTTAACTTGGGGATCTATAGGTGTATTCATGACTTGATAGTTATTTTGTGAGGTTCTATAGATCTTCCTTTCCTATTATTCTTATGAACATTATTTTGGCTTGTTCTTTACATTCTTGTCAATTGCATGATTGTTATACTATGTTGGCATACACATTAGACTACTTTCATGTTGGCGCATTAATTGATATCACGTGAGGAGTGAAATCTAGATGTATAGGGATAACGATAGTCCCGTATCTTATGGGTGTATGCATGTGGGTCACAGAGTCAACATTACGATCGAAGATACGCATCATTTTTGTTGTCCAAAATAGGCTTACTTAGCCTTGTAATATAATGAAGAAGGGACACATTTTGGTATCATGCACAAAACTAAAAATTAAAGGCCCCAGGCCCTATAAATAGCATGCCATATACTCCATTTTTAAGTATGTTGGATACGGTTCAACCGTACAAGACACGAGAAGCCTATAAGTAGAGTGCTGGTTTTGTCATATTCATTTTGAAGAAATCAACCCTAATTACAAATAAGATATTGGAATTTAGGTGCTCTGATTAATCAATTATGGAGTTACGATAATTACAAACGGGTTTGTAATCGTTAAGGTGAGTGTTTTCATCGTTCTACCACGAGCTGGATTAAAAACTGGTTATAACATGTTACACTATGCTTAATGATTGAAACGTGTTATAGAGAAAATTTTAGATCTTGCATAAAATATATTATGTTAATATTGTGATTATTCCTGTTAATTATTTTGCTTTCATAATAATTAAGTGCGGTGTGTACTTTATTGCACAATGTTTAATTATTGTGATATTCTGTGGATGACTGATTTGTACTTTATCTTGCTGTGACAAACTTGACTACTTGTTACTTGATTATTTGTCTGTAATTTTGGGGTCCCCGATGCTATTGTAGTTTGATCTAAATTGACGGGGAACGGTATAGACCGCACCGTATAATCGACCAGCTACACGTGGAGTTTCGGTATGCTAGCATAACCATCTAGATCTGATATGAGCTTGTAAATGAACATATCGGGCGTGGTTGACGAGAAAGAACTCTTGGATCTAATATGAGCTTATGCCATGTATGTTAGTCAGAGTTGTCGTATAGGCACTTGACTGCAACTTGGCATTAACCACCCATATTTTTTTCCTACGTGTTAGGATGTTGCTAATTGCATTATGTGATCACTAAGTTTAACTTGGTAAATATTGGCTATGGAACCTCACTAATCAAGGAGTTTACCCTAGTTTAAACAACTCTAACAGGTGTAGTTGAGCACTTAAAGTGAAGTACGAGGACGCCTTTATTTCTTTTGAGTAAGGATCCTGGATGGACCTTTAGAACCTTTTGGTTTAAGTTTTGTTATTATAATGTAATATAACGTAAAAATGATCCTTTTCGGATCCTTTAGAACCTTTGCCTCTATTTTTGTTATAAACCCTGTAATATACTCGTATAAAGACTTTCATTTTAATGTTAAGTTAGGCTTTGGACTTCTAAATTTGCTTTTGCATAAGTTGTATTTGCTTATTACTACACATAAGTAATCTGACATGTTGGATTCTTGGTAACACACCCAGGTCTGAGTCGACACTTGCGTTGAGAAAGTTGGTTGGAGTTTGGGGTGTTACAAAATACTAATAGGTTTTCTTAAATTCTATGAAATGGCCACTAGCCAAAAGGCTAATTATGGAAAAAGTTCTCTTTATTATCTATCTAAACATTCTTCTAATTGTATAGAAATTATAATGAAATCTAAATCTAAAATGATGGCAGGAAAATGCCTTTCAAATACTTAGAGTGTCCTATATTTACTGGTAGAAGTAAAAATATGTACTTCCTAAATATGCTTAATTCTATAATGAAAAAACCACAGCTGGAAAAATAAATTATAAAACCCAAGCGGAAAAATAATATTAATTAAACATGTTTCATCCAAAATTCCACTACATTTAATTACAGTTTCAAAACCAATCAAACATAGCATTAAAAGGATTCATAAATTAATGGTTAAGTTCCAATGGAATCCTAATCAAATTCAACCTGAAAAACAAAATAGAATAATATAGATATCATATTAAAAAAATGTGTTATCCAATTGAGGAAAATAATTTAGGTTTTAAAAATTTACAACCATGATTTCCATTTTTTCTATCAAACTGTGGTGGAAAATGCAACAAGGTAAATCTTCATGGTCTAAATTTATGTGGATTACCCCGAATACTTTAAAACCCACCAAAACCTGGCTCAGAATCAAAGAGGTTGACAATATAACAAAAGAAAATACAGTAATAAAAATAGGTAAAGGGGAAATATCATTTTGGATAGCAAATTGGACCGATCAAGGGCCTTTATATCAATATTTGGACATAACTTTGGAACTTCCATTCCCAGACTTAACAGTGGCTCAATTCCTAAATAAGAAACAACATTATCTAAATACTCTAAAAGATCATCTTCAAAATAATATAATTTAAATTTTGGAAAAAGATCATATCATCTAGCCAGATTATGAAGATAAAATGAACTGGAATCCAACTACAAACATGTCTTTTTATACTCAAATCAGCATATGCATTCATCAGAGAACAGTCATTTTTAAACTTAAAAAACATTTGGTCAAAAATGATCCTAAAAATGATAAGTTTCTTCATCAGAACAGTGTTAATTGTTAAATAGATTTATAGTTTTACCAGACATGCTAGAGTATTTATCCTTTAATTTGCCATCAAAATGCAACTTCTGTAAAGATAACTCAGATGATTTACATCACATTTTAAATAATTGCAATGCAATCCAAGATATTTGGAAGTATATTAATAACATTTATAATATCAAATCTCCTAATTAGGGTTTTTTTATGGAATGAATACTATTTTACTGGCATTTCAAAGCAAAACCATCTCAAAACTCTAATTTGATCAAAATAATCCCATGTGTTGTAATATGGAACATCTGGTGTGTCAAGAATAGGTTGATATATGATAATGAAAAATTTGACCAACATCAATTGATAAGGAATATCATATATCAGCACAATGACACACTGATAGGTCACAACATAAAAGCAATATGGGATTTAGAACAATGCTGACCTAAACTATTTATAAGCATGACTTTGGTTACAAAAATCAAAGTGGCAATAGTCATATGGTCATGTCCAGAAACTTTTAAATTGAATTATGATGAAATGGTGATGCAGGTGCAGGTATAATCATAAGAGACAATAATGGAAAAATGGTGAAAGAAGCAATCCACTGTTTTAAGTGTGATTCAGTAATCAAAACAGCTCTGCAATTGGGACTTGAAATAGCTGAGCAACAACAAATATGGTGATTGGAGATAGAGAGTGATTCACAGCTACTGATCAAGATAATTGAAGGGGACATGCATAAATGAACTCCGAGAGATTTGCAAGAGGTTGAAGACAAGAACTTACAAGATGTCCTTCATTCACAGAGAATCAAACGTTGTTGCGGATTTCTTAGCAAAGATAGCAAGCACAGGTAATGTAAGTGAAATCCAAGGACAAATCAGTTTAGATGCAGAGGTAGTCCACGATTATACTGTATTAGTTTCAGATTTATTCCACGTTTTGATAGGATTCATTGATTTTCCAGTTTTACAAATAGGACTCATGTATTAGTAAAGCGATTCAACGAAGCCAAAAACTCATATTGTATTAATATTTAAATATTAATAAACACATAGGGGTACACCAAAACCCCCACCGTAATAGGTGGTGTTTCTTTATTAAAAACCGTTTTCAGTTAGACCAACTAACAGTTAGACAAATTATGAAAAAACTCATTTCAATAAATTTTATGGTCAATTTATAATTATGTATACATTTCAATAAAAAAAATTAATCAAATACCACCGAAAAGGTGGAGGAGATTTGATTAGAGGCTCCCTAAACCCCCATTACAAGTAACTTGAGAAATATTTGTAAAATACAAGAATTCGTAAATGAAAAATATATCGAAGATGATTGATTCTAAATCTTAAATATTATCAATAGAGATCAATCAATTGGGTGCAAAAGAATTGAAACATGCTACTAAAGATATGTTTATCTTGAACCAATAAAAAACTTGTGAAGCTTGTTGTAGAGTGATGTGTTCATTTTATGTTGATATTTTATGTTGGGTTTCCTCCCTAATTATAGAACTCTCCACTAATGAGAAAGGGGAGATGTTCCTAAGATGATAAGGGGAAAGAATCTAGTCTACCTCCTAGAAGACTTCAAACATTTAATATGGTTTTTGGGAAGATGGAAAAGAATTCTAGAGCATTCTTGGTTCACCTATAAATAGAGGT
>JAULKM010077614.1:0-11709 GCA_032355605.1 Rubia tinctorum
GTTTGGGTACCATTCTGGAACATAAATGTAAATTTGGGTACCATAATGGCGCATTTTTAAAATTTGGGTACCAAACTGTGAATTTCGATTAAAAGTGGGTACCATTTTGGACAATTACTCATTTTTTAACTTAAATGCAGTTCGCTTTAAATCATCATTTGCTAATATGCAAATTGTACTGTACCTTGGGGATACAGTAAGATTGGTATCTTGGGTAAATTATATTACTTCCTCTGTTTATTTATTTGTGACACACTTATCTAATTGGGATATTTTTTTAAATGGCACCCTTTCCATTTTTGGCAAGATTTTTTTCAATCTCATTCACTTATACTACTTTTTACTTTCTACATTCTATTTCATCCACGCATTTTCTTCACCTAAATCCAAGATGCTAAATCTAATGTGTCACTCTTAGTGAAACAGACCGTAAATTATATTACTGACAAACTTGTAAGTTGTAGTGATGGTAATGGATGGTTACAATCTCATAAATACAGGAGAGTGAATTACTATATCATTTATTTACCGAGAATACATACTCTATTGTGCCCTGGGTGTAGAATATACGAATTGTTGCTAATACTTCAGTTTAAATGGAGTAGATAATAAAAATTTGTACCAAATTCATTATGGTTCAGTTTAATTTAAATAAGTTTAGATCCATCTAAAAGACTAAAGCAAAATCTATTCATACAAATATTATACTCCCTATGTTTCTCTATTTTTTATACACATATCTTATTGGAATATATTTTTTTAAATGACACACTTTTCATTTTTGACAAGATTCCTTCAATCTCATCCACTCATTTTACTTTTTAATTTCTACATTAAATTTCAACCACTCATTTTGTTCACATAAATTCAAGAGGGTAAATCTAGTGTGTCACTCTTAGTGAATCGGAGGAAGTAAATGAATGATGGTATCCTATTTCTTTTACAATTACTCCTTTTGTCTCATTTCAAGATGCAATTTAACTATTCATTTAGTCAACACTTCTTAACGTTGACCCTAAAATTGAAATGGTATTTAAGTGTATATACTATTGTTTAATATATTGTTAGATTCGTCATAATGTATATTTTTGAAATATCAAACTTTCACAAGTTTTAGTCATCGTTAGTGAAAGATATTAAGGGTCAAATATTTTTCATGTTAATTGTCAAAAGTCAAAGTGTGCAGATTGAATTGGAATAAAGAGAGTAACACTTTCTCGGTTGGTTGGGTTCTTATCGACAACGACCACAAACTACTCAATCTGATCACAAACATCAAAAGTGAAAAATTAAAACTTTCCATCTCAACTAGGCATTGAGTTGAAAGTAGAAAACTAAAAAACTAGAAGGGAATAAATTAAACTCTTTTTTTTTTAAATGAAGGGAACATTTATTATATTTTTTGAAAAAAGAAAACGAAGATGAAGGGAATAAGTTAAACTGAATTCAATTGTTTAACAACATCATAGGGCGGCTACAAACGTCTGGTGGTATTTACACTCATCAAATCAAATCCTATCAACAAAATTGTCATCTCCATCTTCTTCAATCGCGGCAGCCTTCATCATCTTCCTCATAGTCCCACAAAAAGCGAGCATATGAAGCCATAACGTAACTGCAATTGATCAATAACAAAATCTCTCAATCAATTTCTCATTGAGACACTAAATAAAATTTGAACAAATGGTAATGTCAGCCAGTGTAAATTAATATTTTACCAGTCTTGTGGTGCAGCTTTAACGGCTTGATCGAAGTAAGTTTGAGCGCGAGTGGCGTCTTTTCTCGTTCGCCATATCAAGTCGGCGTATAGAGACAGAACGTCTCCGTCGCAGGGGTTGGCCAGTATTGCTCTGCCGCAATAATCCTCCGCTCTCTCGTAGTCTCCTCGGACCTTCACATTATTCCAACTCAAATCAATACAAATATAAGATCTCTTAATATATGCAATTAAAATTTAACATGACTCGTGATCTTATATGTTAATGTATATTTTATATTATACAACTAATACTAGATTTTAACACACTTTCACGTGTATGTCAGTGATTCATGATTTTATGTATTGACGGGTGTTCAATGATAAACTAAAATAAAATCCTAAGGCGTTTATGACTGTAGTCAGTGGAACTATTTTTATAAGTAAAATTAATTTATTTTAAGAACAGGGGAAGACTCGTTTATATTTCTCCTACAAACATACACTTTTCCTCCAAATATACCTTCTACCTTCTATTTTAACAGTTTTTCAAATACCAAAACTATTTATTTTAAAAGTAAAGTAGCTTATAAATCATTCGTACCTCTTTCAAGTATTTTGCATAGTTGCCCAAGAGGAGTGAATTTGAGGGATTGGCTTCTATCATCTTCTGGTAGAAAACATCTACGCTTTCATGTCCACCATGCGAACCGGAAAAGTCCGAACCTCCATCCTCCTCCTCCTCGCCGCCTCCATATTCCCTCCCGCCGCCACATATCCGTCCCCCGCCGTTTCCCCCTCCGCCACCCACCGCCACCCGAGCCTCCTCCGCCTCCACCTGTAGCGCTTCGCTTCCTTCGTGAATGTATTTCAGCCCTTTTGCCGAAGAAGAGAGCGTTAGCACGGGTTTCTTTTCCCATGCATCGTCATCCTCATCGCCGTCCAATCCATGCATCGCCATCTCCATGCAGCGCTTTAAGCTCTCACTGGGTCGTTTGTTTAGGTTTCTGAGATCGATTTCAGAAAGCGTTCTTGATATCTTGCTCTTAGAGTTAGAGCCATTGAATGAGGGAAACAATGATGAAGATGACAAACATCTGGAGATTATTGAGTTGGGCGGCTGTGAAATGGATAGATCTGCTGGTTCTGGTGATGATGATGAGGAGGAGGACCAATGAAGCCCTGAGTTCATTAATGGCGTTGAAGAGCTTCTTAACAGCATGATTAATAATGTATGTTGTTTAGGGGATGGGTTGAGGAGAATGAAGAAGGAATTAAAGTGTATTAATTGTTGTTGAGATGGAATGCATGTAGATTCATTACCAGGGGGCTTTATATATAAGGAAGATGAAGGTGAGTAGGGATGGTAGTGGGGTGGGTATTGGTGAAGGCCTGCCCCGCACCCGCCCCAGTGGGGCATGTATGAATGTAGTTTTGGTGGGGATGGGGCGGATATGGATATAAATTTCGTACCCATCATGGGTAATGGGTCGGGCATGAATTTTAAATTATATCCTCTACATACCCGCCTCGTCCATTAAATACCCATTATATATTTGTAAGATATTACCTTAAATTTACAATAAAGTTTAATAATTAATCAACAGACCAAAGTTGCCTCTTTAGTTTCCTGCGTCGGATCATATTATTAAAAATTTAATAGTAATCACCAAATCAATATGCCTCTTCAGTATCCCGCAAACTTCTCCTCATCTCCAGGGACATCATATTATCTTGATGAGAAGTTTGTAATGGTTATTCAGTTCAGTTTTTTAGGTTTAGATGAAGTTCAAGGAAGGATACGTGCTACATATTTGATTTCTTTTACTTTCTTTTGTTGATGGAGTTTGATAGAATTTAGATTTGTGAAATTATAGATACAAACGAGACTGAGTAGCATTTGATTGCTAAGTACCATTTACTTATTATTTGTAATGGACACATTTTCAATTAAGAAAACTTTTATTTATTTATAGTTTTTTACTTTTATATATTTAAGTGAATTTTAAGTGGATATGAATATTCAGGTGGGGCGGGTACGATGGGTATGAGGTGGGTATGGATACCCAGGTGGGTGATGAAGCAGGGTGGATTTTATGTTGAAACCATTGGGGCTGGGATGTATATTAATATCATACCCACCATGTGTGATGGGGCGGGGATGGGTACAAAATTTTAGGTGGGTATGGGTATGTGTATGGGTATGGAGGTACCATAACCCGTACTCAATCCGCCACACTGCTATCCCTAGAGGTGAGTTTAAAACTTTGTCAATATCGATCGATCAGTCACGTAGTGTGTGTATAATGCACTTTCCCACGTAGCGTGGGTCCAATGAGTTTTGACATATCCTTCCGTCTCACTATGAATTACTTATTTATTTTTTCACGCTATTCAATAAACACGTTTAACCGTAAATATGTCTAGTTATCTGTTATGACAGATGCATGTAACAAACAAATAATTAAAGAAGAACACAAGAAATTTTACGTGGTTCACTAACAATGTGTTAGCTACGTGTACAAAACAGAAACACATTTTATTTAACAAACTCATAAGAGATTTCTCAGACCATAACAATTGTTTTTAAAATATCAGGCATATTACAAATAGGCCAAGATGAGAGTTTATATAGATTTCTCAAACTACATAATCCTAAACCAAAGTGGAATAAGATTAGTCTAATCCTATTCCTAAACGGAATTGAATTACCTAATAATAAATCCAAAACAGAAAAGGATTCACATTCAAGTTATGTTCTAACAATCTCCACCTTGACTTGAATCCTCTCCAACGAAACAGATAGCTGAAGGTAGATAACAGATGATATTATATGCAACAACACTTTCCAGATGTATCCTTACTCTTCGTACCTCAGAATGCCCCTCAGGGCCAAGATTAACAGATTTTAACATTTACCAAGTCCAGACAATCAGTAGGATTATTAGCACTACTAACTTTCATCACCTCAATTCTCTCCTGATCTTCAGATGATGCAACAACAGTGAAACTTAGCAAGATAGAACCTTTCAGAGCCGCCTTTGAACCTCTGTAGACATTCATAACTCAACTTTCACCATGGAAACTGAATCCCAAATGGCTAAGAAGAGTCAGCGAGAAACTATTTGTTATTAGCGGAACATGCCTAACTTCGTTCAAAGTGTTTTGAGGAAAAATCCAAAAAATTCCCCTCCCTTGACTCAAAATCCCAAAAAACAGAACATAAACAAAAGAAGAATAAAATCAATTATAACAACTTCCCCCCTTGAATGGAATCTCCAAGAAACTGGATGCAGACAAACGAATATCTCAGGTGCACTATGTTGTGCCAGATGTACTAGATATCCCAAATTGTGTCATGTGTGCCAGATGTAAGCAGATGCATGGGAGAAGTGCCACACAGATGTACCCAATGGTACCTGGATATCACGAATCAGAATAAATCCAAGCAGGTAAGGATTTATCAAATAGAACAAATTTCACCAAGTTCAACCATGAAGAACTTGTGACAACAGACAGATTTTTATCAAATCCAACAAAGACATGATTTGCTAATAAAGCGGGCAGATTTTCACAACTCCAACCAGGAAAGGCCTTATGAAACAAATGATATAACATGCAACCATATTTTTAACAAGTTCAACCCGGAAAGAACTTGTCAAACCCAGCGGCTTGTGATTCCCACAAAGGCAACAAAACAAACGACTTCTCCAGATTTGAGCGGATCACCCAAGCTCAGATTTTCTCTTTCTCTTTTTCTTCTTCTTCATCGTTATTTTGGAATAGAAGTCTCTGATCAACCTACTGCTCTGATACTAGTTTGTTATCACATATGCAGCTAGCAAACAAAGAATTAAATAAGAACATAGATAATTTTACGTGGTTCACTAACAATGTGTTAGCTATGTCCACAAAACAGAAACAAATTTTATTTAACAGACTCAGAAGAGATTTCTCAGACCATAACAATTGTCTTCAAAATCTCAGACATATTACAAATAGATCTAGATGAGAGTTTATATAGATCTCTCAACCTACATAATTCTAAACCAAAGTGGAATAAGACTAGGCTAATCCTATTCCGAAACGGAATTGGAATTACACAATAATAAATTCAAAACTGAAAAGGATTCAGATTCAAGTCATGTTCTAACATTATAATAATAGTGTCGTATAAAAAATAGATATTTAAAAAATAGATGTTAAAATGAATCTAAAAATATCCCACGTGATATTTTTATTATATACTCCCTCTGTCCCATAACTAATGACCACTCACTTTTTGGCTCAATATTTAAGAAAGCTGATGTGGCACTCACTTTTTACTCAATATTTAAGAAAGTTGATGTGGCTCAACTAATGACCACTCAATTTAACTTAAAAAAGTAAGTTTCAAAAGTGGCCAAAACTTGTGAAACGGACTAAAATAGAAAAGTGGTCAATAGTTGTGGGACAGAGAGAGTATAGATTAATTTATATTTACGGCCAAAGTTTACAAAGTTTGAATCCCAAAAAGCAATTAATCAATTTATAGTGGGACAGAGGGAGTATTTACTTTTTTTTACAATAGTCAATGATCATGATTGACCATCAATATCTCTAACTACATATAATAATTCAACATAAAAAATTGATATTTAGAAAATAAATATTAAGATGAATCTAACAATATCTCAAATGATATTTTTGTTAAATGTATATTGATTCATATTTAAGGTCAACGTTTATCAAATTTGATTTGGAAAAAGTAAATAGGGCAAAACTCGTGAGACGGAGGGAGTAGTAAGGTGTCGGGATTTTTATAAATTAAAACTGTCAATGACGGGGATGTTAGGGGATCCAACCATTTATATCTTTTGATCAGATTGGTCAAATAGTCTACATTCAAGTGATATTTACATCAAGTTAATAGACGAACCCATTCACACCAAGGCGTTAAACCATACTACTGTCCTAATCAAAAGTCTTGGTGGCAATAAGAGAAAATACAACATAGGCACTAACTAAATATGTCAAGACTTGTTTGTTCGAGTCATTGTTTAAGATTAATTCATCTCCAAGGCAAGAATCAACTTAATAAAGTTTATAGTCACGTCATCGTAATAGACGCTTAAGGTGGGGTCGTTAGATGGGTAATTTGAATCAACCCATTAACCAACCCAATTAACCCATTATCTAATATTCCTTTCGTCCCACTCTAAATTGCTTAATTATTTTTTGATAGTCAACCTTTGTAAACTTTGATCGTAAATATAAATTAATTTATATAGAATTAAAATATCAAGTGAGATATTGTTGGATTTATCTTAACATCTATTTTCTAAATATCAATTTTTATGCAACAGTATTATAGGTAACTAGATATATTTACGGTCAAACATGCTCATTAAAGACCGTGTAAAAGCAAATAAGCAATTTAGAGTGGGAATGAGGGAGTAGGTTATTATCCAATTAATTCATTTATTAATAGATCATAATGGGTTGAATCACAAATGAGTTGGGTCATTAAATGGGTAACCCATGAGTTAATTCATATAACCCAATGGGTTAAAATTTATTGATCCAATGAATCATTGTCTAATAAGTCATAATATAATTAAGGCCAAACACTTTTGTGACTCCTTAACTCTTGTCATCGTTCACTTTTGGTCCCTTGTCTTTTTTTTTTTAAAACACGTTTGGCCCATAAACTTACAAAACTTTTGAGTCGTAGTCCTTCCATCTGATCAAAGCATTAAGTTTGGTCAAAAACTTCAATTTTAAGGGCAAAATAGTCATTTTTCATTTTCTGTGTTCCTATTTATTTTTTTCTTTAACCTTTCCAGGAAACTTAAATATTTGAAAATTTTACAATGATTGGAACTAGGAGTTAATCTAAATATATCTACCGTAAACACAATTAAATAAGGATGGCGGTGAGGTGAATTTTATTGGAGATCCGTCCCACATCCTCACCTATGGAGTGAGGATGTGAAGTTTTGATGGGCATGGAAATGAAATTAGTATCCGGCATTGGAAATGAATTAGATTTGGATATTAAATCATACATGTCTCATCTTTATCCCACCTGACCCACTATATACATGTTAATTTTGACCTATAATAAATTATTAACTTATCTAGAAATAGCTACCTATCATTCTTCATACTTCCGTCGTCCCAAAATAAATTGCAAAGAGAGAAAGAATGATCCAAAATTCCAACTTATTTGAAATGTCAAAATTGCCCTTACTTAAATTTTACAAATATAGGAAGTTTTCTACCAACGAAACCTAACACCAACCACCCCTTGCCGTCTCCTGCCACCACTCAACGCCTCCTCGCTTCACACGTCACACATTGTCACGGGCCATCCTCTGAGGGGGTTAACCGTGCGGCCTAACTGTGCTAGAGTGTCACGACTACCGTCTGTTTTCCACGCATGTCGCACTCAACTTAGTTGCTCTCAGCACACAAGCCTTTAGAGGGGCATGTACGTATATGCAGCGGAAATACACACACGAGTTTAGACTGGGAGCAAAGATTTACAACAAGCAACAAGAAGCAATATAAGGCCTGACAATTGGGGATCAAATGCCCGTTTTCAATATATAGCAAAAGGGTAACCAGATGTGGGTAGATCTGATACCAACTGTCAAGGATCACCCTCTGAGGAGGTTAACCGTGAGGCCTAGTCGTGCTAGAGTGTCACAACTACCGCCTGTTTCCCACGCACGTCGTACTCAACTTAGTTGCTCCCAACACACCAAGCTTTTAGAGGGGTGTGGACGAGTATGCAGTGGAAATACACACGAGTTTAGAACAAGAGCAAGACTTTACAACACAAGCAACAAGAAAACAATATAAGGCCTGACATCTAGGTGCAACCAAGCTGTGTTGTGAAGTCTTGCTCCCGTTCTAAACTAGTGTATGTATTTCCGCTGCATACTCGTCCACACCCCTTTAAAGGCTTGGTGTGCTGGAAGCAATCAAGTTGAGTGCGACGCGCGTGGAAAACAGGCGGTAGTCGTGACACTCTAGCACAGCTAGTCCGCACGGTTAACACCCTCAGAGGTTGACCAGCGACACACAATCACCTCTTGCAAAGCATGGTTGTTACATACTCCCTTTGTCCCTTTTTAAGCTTCCGAAAGGAAATGGGCACAATGTTTAAGATAATGTCAGATGTCATATTTGCACGTAGGTTATGTCATGCAGAAGTAAAAAATAGTAGGAAAAAGTAACTATACAAAATTTGAATGGCACACAAAAGTAAAAAATAGTAGGAAAAGTAGGAAAAAGTAACTGGGATGGCACACAGAAGTTTGAATGGCACACGGAAGTAAAAAATAGTAGGAAAAATCAGGTACAATTTTCATACTAAAAATGGAAAGAATAGATATAAGAAGTTTTAGTGGGACAGATTAAAAAGGAAATTAGAAAGTTTAAAGTGGGACGAAGGGAGTATATGGTAGAGTAGAACATTAAAAGAGAAACGAAAGAAGTAATATCATTATTTTTAAAAAAAAATAGCGGAACAACATCGCAGCCAGCTATTTGCGATGCACATGCACCTATGGAACCAGTTGACCCCTCAGGCTTGAGGATTGAATCTCGATCAATTGGTGTAATTGACCTCGAAAAACGACGTCTTGGATGTTGCCTGCATTCCGAAAACCTCACTCTACGGTCCATATTATCCCGCCCACTTACTGCCCCCTATAGGCCAAAATTCAACTTCATGCCACCGTACGTCAAAACTGAAAAGCACACTTTTCTAAGGCAAATATTAAATAATATTTATTATCTTAAAATACGGTATTTCTATAAATTATGAAAAAATTAATATTTAAATTATAAATTAGAATAAATTATGATAATTTTTTTGAGTTGCGTTAATTGGGTCATAAATTTTATATTTAGTACACATTATATTTTTAAAATTGCAACTAAAACTTTTTACTTTCCTATGATTCTAATTCAAACTCATCTTTCCATAGGCACATGAAAAGTCGGTCTTTACCAAGATTTTGCCAGCATTAAACATTAAATTAAAATTTACAAAACAGAAATAAAATAAAATTAAATTGCATTGATTGGACCGCATTGAAATACATTTTAATAAATTGAATTGAATTAAAATAAATTGAACTGAGCTAAATTAAATTGCATTTAAATTTAGAGAAACATACCTAAGTCAAAATCAACAATTGGCGAAGCTAAAAAGCTGAAAAAGCAATCCAAAACCCAAACTAAACTTTAGTGTTTTTTTTAACGGAAAATAGAATTTATTTCAAGGTTTTGAAAATATCCATAATCGAAGTTTGGGGTGAGATCCATACTTCCTTTGATTTCTTAACAATAGTTCCCTTTTTAAAAAAAAAAATTCAAGACTTTTTTGAACACCTACAATTTTAATTGCATACTATAAAATTTTACTTTATAAAAATTACATATTACGGAGAATCCAAAAATACCTCACGTGTATATAAAAAATAATTGATGGTCAAATATGTCTTGAATTTTTTTACAGTCAAACGGAGTTAATTTTAGAAAACAGAGGGAGTACATTAGTAAGGGGTAGGACACATTAGTCTTAGCGAAAGCAGTTAGAGCATTAGAGCAACTCCAATGGTTGATATCATTACGAGCCACATTGATTTTTTTTTGAAAAAAGTCATTCCAGTGGTGCGGTAAAATTGCGTTCGGAAGTTTGCGTATCTACATTGTACACTATTTGTACCGTGTCATGTAGCTACTAATGAGAGTGTTGTCCATTATTTTCCACCAATTGTTTCTTTTTATTTGTTTTGTTCTTTCACATTTTCTATACATTAATGATAGATTATATGAGTAATATTTAAAATTTTATTATTTACATTTAATAACATTAAAAATGATGATTTATCTATATTTTAATTAATTAATTTAAGGCAAAGTTTTAGGAAATATCATTTTTCATAGATTTAATTAGAATAATAGAAAGGTAAAATATTTTAGTTGCAATATTAAAAAAATATTATGCAATGTGCAGTAGTTATGAGTTTTATGACCCGATTAATGCAACCTAAAATTTTTATCTTCAGTTCCTCTAATTTGCAGTTAAACTTTGGTGTTTCCATAATTTATAGAAGGACCATCTTTAAAGAGCCGGACTCTTAATTTTATTAATCCAAATTTTAATTAAATATCACTAGACTTCTACATTTTATTTCTTTTATTAATAATATTTAAATAATATTTGTATACAAGAAATGAGGATTATGTTTAAGATATGATGATTATGAAATTATTTAGAATTTTAAATTAATAATTATGATAAGTATTGTTTTTTTGTGAGGTAATACATTATGATATTTAAAGATCTTATCATAGTATAAAATTATAAAATATACAAGTAATAATAATCTCTTTTCATTTAACAATGTTTGTGTTTCTTCAATTTTAAACTATGGTAGACTTCAATTAATTTTCTTGTTTTGTACATGATGTAAATTTAGAGTTTTAAGATTAATAAATAATAATATAAAAAATCACCACATATTATATAATATATATATATATATTATACGTGATTCAAATTAATTTGTAATATTATAAAAGGTTAGGAAATCAAAATAAGAAATAATATTTTGATTATAGGTAGAAATTGAGTAAGTCATTAAAGTAAATCTATTATAATAACTGTAATTTTTTTTGTACTAACTGAAAATTGAAGTAAATCATTGGAGATGGAGTGAGTTGCATGGGAATCGGGTTGCACAAAGACCATGGAAACATATCCTGCAGCGCTTGACTATTTGTGGCTCTATTAGAACATCTCCAATGGCTCATCCACCAATTTTCATCTCATCCCACCCTTTTTAATATTTAATTAATATACTCATTCTATTACTTTAAATTCATCCAACCTTTCATTTCTACTTCACAATCATAAAATTCAACTCATCCCACTACCCCACTTTATTGTGGTCCCCACTTTATTTTCTTTTTATTTAACACATCTTATATCATGTACATGATGAATATATAAT